>ML098674.1:0-22485 GCA_003697995.1 Taxidea taxus jeffersonii | reverse complement strand
GCAGGCTCCCTGCCGAGCAAGGAGCCCGATGTGGGACTCGATCCCAGGATGCTGGGACCATGACCTGAGCCGAAGGCAGCCGCTTAACCAACTGAGCCACCCAGGCGTCCCAGTATTTTGGTCTCTTAGAAGAAACTACCTCCCAAAATTTTAAAGAATGAAAAACATATATAAGGGTAAACACAATGAAGGGATGAAATATGACTATAAAGATGAAAAAAACTTTTTTTTTAAATTTCCAACAAAGGAGTTGATAAGGTAAGTTGGTAGGGAGAATAAAAAAAAAGAAAGTGGCGAAAACTTGCTTGGGCTGGAGACTAGATCAAGCCCGGTGCTAGATTTAGGTTGTATTTTGATCTATTAGAAGAAGTTGTACCCCAAATTTTTTAGAAGAAAAAACCCTATGTGTATACAAAGAATAAAGTTAGATACAATGAAGGTATGACTATAATAATAAAGGTTCAAAAAAGATTTTTTTAAGAAAGTTATTAAGATAAACTAGTTAAAAACATTAAAAGAGGAAAGGGTAAAAGTTAAAAAAATTAGCAGAGGAGAAAAAAATTTAAAAAAATTAATTAACTTTACAAGACTAAAGATTCATGGGGAGAAAGCCATGAATTCCATGCTTTGCTTTCTCCTCCTCTGGAATTCCGCTGTTCTCCTTGGTAAATGAACTTGGTCTTGGCTGGATTTCTTGTTGATCTTCTGGGGCAGGGCCTGTTGTAGTGATTTTCAAGTGTCTCTGCCCCATGCAGAATTGCACCACCCTTACCAGGGGCCGGGTAAGTAATCTGCTCGGGTTTGCTTTTGGGAGCTTTTGTTCCCTGAACGCTCTCCGTAGAGTTCTGGAGGATGGGAATGAAAATGGCGGTCTCCCAATCTCTGGCCTGGAGATGCCGAGAGCTCGGGGCCGCACTCTTCAGTGAGCCTTCAGAGAAAAGCGCTTAATAACTCCTGTCTCCCCGGCCTCCAGCCCTGCTTGGAGAAAATCGCACGCAATCACTCCCATCTCACTGGCCTCTGGCTGCACTCTGAGCTCACCCAGCCTGTGACCAAGCATCTCTGTTTCTGGCACACAGCCCTACCTGGAGTCTCTGAATCCTGCAGATCCCTGGGCTCTCCCAGGTCGGAGTCTCCCTGGATTGTGGGGACCCCACGCCAGAGCACCGGCCTGTGTCACAGAATATGGTTCAAGGTAACCCCAAGTTGAGAGCTGAGTCCTCAGCTCCGTCTCCATAGCCAGCTTCCCTGCTCTAATACCTGCAAGCTCTGTGACACTCAGACAGCCCCCATACTTCTGTGACCCCGTGGGACCTGAGGCCACGCTGTCCCTGCGAGGTCTTCACCCCGGTTTAGCCTCTGGAGCGAAGTCCCTCCATTGAGCAGACTTTTAAATGTCCTGATTTTGTGCTCCATTGCTCTACCACTTGCCAGGAGCTGGTCCCTCCCCCCGTGGCCTATCTTCCTGTCACGTTGGATTTACTTTTCCGCTGGTCCTACCTTTCAGAAAGTGGTCGATTTTCTGTTTCTAGAATTTTTGCTCTTCTTCTCTTCGATCTCCTTTTGGATTTGTAGGTGTTCGGAATGGTTTGATAAGCTATCTAGCTGATCTCCTGCTGCCTGATGTCATCTCAGCCTGCTACTTCTCCGCCATCTTGACTCCACAATCCAGATCTTATTTTTTTATCCATTCTGATATCCTGTATCTTTTGATTGGGTCATTTAACCCATTTACATTCAGGGTAACTATTGAAAGATATGAATTTAGTGCCATTGTATTGCCTGAAAGGTGACTGTTACTATATATGGTCTCTGTTCCTATTTGGTATGTTACTTTTAGGCTCTCTCTTTGCTTTGAGGACCGCTTTCAATATTTTCTGTAGGGCTGGTTTGGTTTTTGTAAATTCTTTTAATTTTTGTTTGTCCTGGAAGCTTTTTATCTCTCCCTCTGTTTTCAATGACAGTCTAGCTGGATATAGTACTGTTGGCTGCATATTTTTCTCGTTTAGTGCTCTGAATATATCATGCCAGTCCTTTCTGGCCTGCCTGATCTCTGTGGATAGGTTCTATTGCCAATGTAATATTTCTACCATTATATGCTACAGACCTCTTGTCCCGAGCTGCTTTCAGGATTTTCTCCTTTGAGACTTGTAAGTTTTACTATTAGATGACGGGGTGTGGACCTATTCCTATTGATTTTGAGGGGGATTTTCTGTGCCTCCTGTATTTTGATGCTTGTTCCCTTTGCTAAATTAGGGAAATTCTCTACTATAATTCGCTCCAATATACTCTCTGCTCCCCTCTCTCTTCTTCTTCTGGGATCCCAATTATTCTAATATTGTTTCATCTTATGGTATCACTTATCTCTCAAATTCTCCCCTCGTGGTCCAGTAGTTGTTTGTCTCTCAGCTTCTTTATTCTCTGTCATTTGGTCTTCTGTATCACTAATTCTCTCTTCTTCTCATTTATCCTAGCAGTAAGAGGCCTCCATTTTTTATTGCACCTTGTTAATACTTTTTTTGATTTCAACTTGGTTAGATTTTAGTTCTTTTATTTCTCCCGAAAGGGCTTTTATTTCTCTGGACAGAGTTTCTCTAATATCTTCCATGCCTTTTTCGAGCCCAGCTAGCACCTTGAGAATTGTCATTCTGAACTCTAGATCTGCAATATTACCAATGTCTGTATTTATTAGGTCCCTGGCCTTCGGTACGGTACTGTCTCTTATTCTTTTTTTTTTTTTTTTTGTGGTGAGTTTTTCTGCCTTGTCATTTTATCCAGATAAGAGTATATGAAGGAGCAAATAAAATACTCAACGAGTGGCAAAGACCCCAGTAAAATGTGCTTTAACCATATCAGAAGAGGCCCCAAATTGTGGGGGGGAAGAAAGGGGATAAAAAGAAGTTTAGAAACAAAAATTAAAAAAAAATAAAGAAAAAATATAAAAAAGAAAAAAATATATATTAGACTGATGAATAAAACAGGGTCACCCACTTAATTTTGGGAGTATTTTGGTCTCTTAGAAGAAATTACCTCCCAAAATTTTAAAGAATGAAACATATATATAAGGGTAAACATGATGAAGGGATGGAATATGACTATAAAGATGAAAAAAATATTTTAAAAAATTTATAAAAAAGGAGTTGATAAAATAAGTTGGTTGGGAGAATAAAGAAAAATAAAGTGGAGAGAATTTGCTCAGGCTGGAGACTAGAAAAAAGCCCTGTGCTAGTTTAGGGTATATTTTGATCTATTAGAAGAAGTTGTATCCCAAATTTTTTTAGAGGAAAAAACCTTATGTGTATACAAAAAATAAAGTTAGATACAATGAAGGATAAAATATGACTATAATAATGAAGTTTCAAAAAAGATTTTTTGAAGTATATTGTTAAGATAAACTAGTTAAAAACATTAAAAGAGGAAAGGGTAAAAGTTAAAAAAATTTAGCAGAAGAAAAAAATAAAAGTAAAAAAAATTAATTAACTTTGCAAGACTGAAGATTCATGGGGAGAAAGCCATGAATTCCATGCTTTGCTTTCTCCTCCTCTGGAATTCCACTGTTCTTCTCGGTAAGTCAACTTGGTCATGGCTGGATTTCTTGCTGATCTTCTTGGGGAAGGGTCTGTTTTAGTGATTCTCAAGTGTCTTTGCCCCAGGCGGAATTGAACTGCCCTTACCAGGCGCCAGGCTAAGTAATCTGCTCGGGTTTGCTTTTGGGAACTTTTGTTTCCTGAATGCTTTCTGTGGAATTCCAGAGGATGGGAATGAGAATGGCGGCCTCCCAATCTCCGGCCTGGAGGAGCCGAGAGCTCGGGGCCACACTCTTCAGTGTGCCCTTGGAGAAAAGTGCTCAACCACTTCTGGCTCCCTGGCCTCCAGCTGCACTCGGAGCTCACCCAGCCTGTGACCAAGGGTCTCTCTCTGGCACACAGCCCCACCTGGAGTCACCAAATCCCACAGATTCCTGAGCTCTTCCAGGGGAGTCTCCCCGGGTTTTGTGGGGACCCCACTCACAGAGCAGTGGCCTGTGCCACAGACCACAACTTAAGGTAACTCCAAGTTGAGAGCTCACTCCTCAGCTCTGTCTCTGTAGCCGGCTTCCCTGCTCTAATACCTGCAAGCTCTGCAACACTCAGACACCCCTGAACCTTCTGTGACCCTGCAGGACCTGAGACCATGCTTTCCCTGTGTGGGCTTCACCCCAATTTAGCCTCTGGAGCGATGTCCCTCAGTAGAGCAGACTTTTAAAAGTTCTGATTTTGTGCTCTGTTGCTCCACCGCTTGCCGGGAGCTGGCCTCTCCCCCACCAGTCTATCTTCCCATCGCTTTGGATTCACTTCTTCGCTGGTCCTACCTTTCAGAAAGTGGTCAATTTTCTGTTTCTAGAATTTTTGCTTTTCTTCTCTTGGATCTCCTTTTGGATTTGTAGGAGTTCAGAATGGTTTGATAAGCTATCTAGCTGATCTCCTGCTGCCTGATGTCATCTCAGCCTGCTACTTCTCCGCCATCTTGACTCCTCCTGCCCTATGTGAGAGAAAGTGAAGGAGGCCACTAGCCCAAGCCCACAAGTAGCTGAGTCATACCAGAAACCACCAGAGTGAGCTCAGAAGCTGGTCCTTCTCTACTTGAGTCTTAATATGACCATAGCCTGGTGAGGGAATGAGAGTCAGAGGACCCTATTAAGCTATTTTTAATTTCCTGACACAAGGGAACTATGATATAATCAGTGGTGTTGTTTTAAGGCATTAGGCGTGTGGGTAATTTCTTACACAGCAGGAACTAACTAATACAGAGATTCTGGGAAGTAAAAACTGAGGCAGAGCCAATATTGTGCTTCAGTGAAACTTAGTATCATTTGACAATCATTTTTTGAATATATTAAAAACTAGTCATGAATGTGATTTTTCATGAATGGGTCATAACCCATTTAGCTATTTTCCTATTACATTGTCTATTCCAATTGTCTTCATTATTTCCCATGATGAACAATGCTACCAAGACTTATATATAACCTTTGATCCACATCACTGTTCATTTCCTAGGAATTTTTATTTCTAGAATTTGAATTAATAGGGCACAAAGATATTTATGATTTTTTTTAGAGTTTATTTATTTATTTGAGAGAGAGGAAGAGGAAGAGAGAGGGGAGAAGGTCAGAGGGAGAAGCAGATTCCCCATGGAGCTGGGAGCCCAATGTGGGACTCGATCCCGGGACTCCAGGATCATGACCTGAGTGGAAGGCAGTTACTTAATCAACTGAGCCACCCGTGCCTGATGTTTATGATTCTTGGTATATATTGCCTGATTGCTCTCCAGAAAGGCTTGTATCATTTCATAATCTTATCAATAGAATGTAATAATCCATCTATAAAGCTCATCCTAGACTGAAAGTCTCTGGTTCTGTAGGACTAGGGTGGCTTTGTATTTGTTTCTGGATATGCAGAATCAAGCTCAGTGCTTGACACATAGTAGGCCCACTTAGGGAATAAGAAATGATGGGAAGGCATTTGTAAGTGCTGAGTGATCCTCATTTCAAGACTCTGTTTCCAGGAGTGATGGTTCATTGTATAACCACTACTCTTCAGTTTGTGACTTTTGATTAAATGGGCTGAAAAGTGCAGTGGGTCTCAAATTTTAGCATGCATAGAACCACCTGGAAAGCTTCTTAAAACAGAGGTTGCTGGGCTCCACTCTTACACAGTCTGAATCAGTTCATCTAGGACGGGGCCTAGGAATCTGCATTTCTTACCAGTTCCTGTGTGTTGCCTGGTCCACATACCACACTTGGAGTAGCCCTAGGTAGTGGATGTCCGCCTGTTCTTTTTTTTTTTTTTTTAAGATTTTATTTATTTATTTGACAGAGATCACAAGTAGGTAGAGAGGCAGGCAGAGAGAGAGCGAGAGCGAGAGAGAGAGAGAGGAAGAAGCAGGCTCCCTGCTGAGCAGAGAGCCTGATGTGGGGCTCAATCTCAGGACCCTGGGATCATGACCTGAGCCAAAGGCAGAGGCTTTAACCCGCCTGCTCTTTATCATTCTCTTTGAGCACCACTGCTGCCCTACTCTGTGGTTTGGGGAAGGGATGTCTACTAAAGGTGCCTGAGTATCTCTGCCCTGGAGATCTCAGGGTCTCAGGTTCATCGGGGAACCAGGGAGTGGTCTTTGGGTTGATGTATGACTTGGGCAGGCTCCACTCAGACCTTTTTTGGGAGGGACTCAGATATGAGATGAAAGATGACATTTCTCTTCTTGTGATGTTAAAAATACAAAAGATCAAATGAGCCTTGAACTTCTCTGACTATGAAGTCAACAAAGGGAAAGCAGAGCCAAGGAAATGAAAAGAGACATTCTCTTGATAATGAAGTTTGAGCCCCATGTCTAGTCATGCTGTAGGCTTCCTAGAAATGGCAATGAGCAAACTCCTCCTTTTTTTCCCCAGCTTGTTTGAGTTGGATTTCTATCTTTTACAATTAGAAGGGCCCTTATCCAGGGGTCCTGTACCCTGGAACGTGGGAGGATATTAATGTGGACATAAGCAACGATGTCCTGCTCATTGGAGTCTCTCTCTAAGCTCACATGTAAAAGAAAAACTTTGGCATTGGATGCTTGTTTCAGATTAAATCTGAAATATAGTAATGGATTTCATCTGTGCTACGGTAGGGAGAGAGATTTCAGTATAGGACTAAGCTGAACTCCAAATGTGGCAAAATCATCTAGGGATTTACAGCCAGTGAGCAAAATGTGAGGGTCGATGGATGGAAAATCACTAAGAGAAAATTGACTAATAGTAAGAGTGGTGAGAGTCTTGCTAACCTGACTTAGGTTTCTTTGCTAAGACTGGAGTCAGCAGGCCAAGGACATGGATGATCAAGGTCAAAGCCTAGTTGTCATGATGGCTTAGAGGAGCCTGAGTAAAGTTTGGTCAAGGAAGGAGTCCTTGTCATGTAGGAATTCCAAGTACACTGTGGGCTGACCCTGGTACACAGGACGGAACTGTGACCCTGCCTGCAAGAAGTTTTTCAGGGTGAACTCCTGTCCACAGGGATCTCTGCGGTCAGAGGTCAGAAGGGCTGTCAGCCCTCTGTTCTGGCTCTGGCTTGCTCAGGAAGTGCCTGGGCATGAAGCAGAGGCTCACTGAAGGTTTATGGGATGACCCTCTGCTTCCTTGATGCAGAGGAAAGAGGCTGCCATGAGAAACAAAGCTGATGATGAAGCTCCTGGGAGAAAGGATGCATGACTTTGATTTGCAGGAGTGGATGGTATATGACTGATCAAAGGTTTTGATAGATGAATGGTGAGGTGGAAGGGGGTGTTGCAGGGGCCTAGATGTCGGGGCAGAAAGAGCAAGAAACAGACACAGGCAGCGATAGATACTGAAGACACAAGGCAGAACAACTTTGAGTCCTGAGAGTATGTCTGTAGCCGGAAACGCGTGTTTGTTGACCCAGTGGTGTGGTCTCCATTCTGCGCCATTCTCCTTCCCTCTTATGAACCTCCTCTTCCTCCTCCCGCAATTTTTCTCTTAATGCCCTCGCCCTGTGCAAAATCTCACCAATCCACTTCTTCCTTATGTTTGTTTGTTTATTTGTTCCACAAATATTTGTTGCCAGACATGCAAGATTGAGTATTGGGGTACAGTGCTGATTCAAGAAGCAGATACAGGGGTGCCTGGGTGGCTCAGTGGGTTAAAGCCTCTGTCTTCGGCTCAGGTCATGATCCCAGGGTCCTGGGATCGAGCCCCACATCGGGCTCTCTGCTTGGTGGGGAGCCTGCTTCCTCCTCTCTCTCTCTCTGCCTGCCTCTCCATCTACTTGAGATCTCTGCCTGTCAAATAAATAAATAAAATCTTAAAAAAAAAAAGAAAAAAAAAAGAAGCAGATACAGTTCTGCTCTTGTGGGGTTTGCAGCCTAGAGGGAGAGAAAGAGACACGAATCAAGTCATCACCAGATGCACACGTCACAAATTCTGCTATGAGCTGAGAAGCAGACCCATTTGCAAGTGCTTAGCTCCCCATCTTCGTTGTTGCTCAACAGGGCTCATCAAATGACTTTTCAAGACTGCTTCAAAACCCTTGCCTTGCCATATTCATCAGTCCTAAATGATTGTGTTATGAAACTTGTGTACACCCAACTGGTCCCTACATTGGAAGAGCTGCCTTAAACCAGTCCCCCCACATCACTTAGATATTCCAGTTGTGCCCTGGGATGCAGCTACATGTCTGATAAAGGTTTATTCTCCCTTATCATGAGAGCAATGACCTCGAAGTTGGCAGGTCATAGTGTCCTGAAGGGGTAGACTCTAATCCTCATAGACTTTACAACAGAGAATGGGACCCAAACTGGAGGCTTCCCTGGATGAGTAATGCTTGAGCTGAGTTCTAAAGGATGTACATAAGTAAATAAGGCAGAGGGAGAGGCGGGTGAAGGAGGGTGAGGAATGAGAGAGGAAGAATGTGCCAAGGCCCTGGGGCAGGAACGAGCATGGAGTTTCAAGGGACAGGGAAAGGCCAGAGTGGCTGGAGCCCAGGGTCCAGGATATGGCAGTGAGAGTTCATGCTGGGGAAGTAGGAGGGAGCAGGCCACAAGGGTCTTATAAACTGGCCATGATAGTGATGGTGGCCTTTATCCGAAAAGCACTGGGAAGCTGTTGATAGGTTTTTTAGTCCAATTTTTATTTTTCTAAGGGCTCACTGTCCACAATTAGCAAGGACAATTGACTAGGAGACTGTGGTGGCTATCCTGGGGAGAGACAGACAGAATAGCTTGCATTAGGGGGTTTTAGTACTGAGGAGAGAGGGGAAAAGCAGGTGGGTTTCAGAGTCTGTAGGAAGTAAAACTGAGGGCTGGGTAAGTTAAATCGCTTGACCAATGTCACCTAAGGCTAATAATTTATATTCATTAAATAATTCATCAACTCATTAAATAATTTATATTCATTAAAATGACATAAAATTAAACATTCCACTTTTCTCAGGTTCATCAGCCCCAGTATATGTGCTCAGTAGACACCTACGGCTACCTCATCGGACAGGCAGATCACCAGAACATTTCCACTGTGCTGGACTTTGCTGTGGATGGTACTCGCGTGGAGTCCACATTGCCTGAAGCTCCTAGCCTAAGGTACAGCCCGATTCCCTCCCTCCTCAGTTTGGAGTCCCTAAATGTTTGAGGGCTGAGGTCAGCTGCTTTGTGCTTGACTTGAAGATGGTCCCCAGCCCTTAAAACAGAGGGGAGTCCAAAGTGGCTCAGTGATTCCTGCCCTCTGCATGACCACGTAGTGCCCAGGAAGCAGGGAGCAGCTGTTACTGACTCGCTCCTGGGAATGTGATCACAGGGCAGTGGGGGCTCTGGGGAGGCTTGAGGGCGTCAAGCCCAAATCCTGCTTCATGAGCAATCAGCACGCCGGCATTTGCCCAGCTTCTGGGCATATTGGCATGCGGCACACACATCGCATGGCTGGAATGGCCCATTTCTGAATTAGATAAAAGATGTCAGAAGAATAATAAAGTTACTTTTGGTGAGTACATATTATCTGTAATGATATAAAATGGGGATTGCAGCTACTACAATTCAATCTTCCATCTCAGAGGTTTATTAGTGCTAATCCCACCAGAATCAGTAGCAGGATCTGGGAGTGTAATAAAATGGACTCATTTTTCACAGTTTTTTTCCCCGTCAAGTGCTAGTGGTATAAAAAGAACAATATTAAAACAAAACCAAACCAAACACCAAACAGGCATTTGTTTACATTTCTCCTGCTAAGTTATGGCTGATTTTTGTAACAGTCCTGTTGTTTTGGGAGAGCAGCTTTTAGGTCTGAACCATGATAGCAAACCCATGGCCAATGTCTTTGCTCCCTAATCCCTTGCAGACATCATTAGTCAATAAACTCCATCTTCATGACTCCAGATATGGCCTTAGGATCCTTCTCTCCCTAGGGTCCTAAAAGGGGAGAAAATAGGTTAGAAATCTAGTTGCAATCCATGGATTGGGGACAGGCATTTTATCTGAGACAGAGCAAGATAAACATTCAGTTCTCAGGACAGCAATGGGAAACTGTTCCGAGCTTGCTACTTCTGGGAAAGAGGGGAACATTTTTGCTCTTTGGGGGGCTATTAAAGAGGAATGAATGACCATGGTCAACCCAGCAGCAGCTCCATGGTGACAGTAGCATCATAAAGAATCATCAGGGGACGCCTGGGTGGCTCAGTTGGTTAAGCGGCTGCCTTCGGCTCAGGTCATGATCCCAGTGTCCTGGGATCGAGTCCCACATAGGGCTCCTTGCTCGGCCGGGAGCCTCCTTCTCCCTCTGCCTCTGCCTGCCTCTCTGTCTGCCTGTGCTTGCTCTCTCTCTCTCTCTCTCTGACAAATAAATAAATAAAATCTTTGGGAAAAAAAAAAAAAAGAATCATCAGGACCCTCAGCATGATGATGAAAATATTTCCCAGCACTTCTAGTGGGCTTATTTTGTTCCCGGAGAACTCATTTAGTAATATTTTTACAACCAAAGTCTTATTAACTGTTGAGACCTGGGCTGTCTCTTGGTCAGTGCTCGGACCACCACACCTGTCACTTATGGAAAGCTGGAAGTACCTTGTATGTCATCCCTTTGGAAGGGATCTCAGATTAATGGCGTCCCTTCTGGGGAGACTATTAGTATATCACATAGCAGAGCTGGCCTAAGCAAAGTCTTAGGAATTTGCTAGCAGTTCCATCCCACCCAGGATTTGTTACCAGTAGAGGCTCCAAGTGGGAGGTCTCTGTTGTCCTCCCTGAAAAATGAGTGTCATTAGTTTTGTTTTTCAATAGCTGTGCACAACCTCTTCAACTGACCCAAGATTTTTCATGGCTCCTGGCTATTCTACTTCTTGGAGATGATGAGCATCCTAAATTGTGAATACAATGAGAGTACAGAAGTGATCTGGGCATCCTCTTGGACCTTATTAAATCATCACAGGTGCTTATTTAAACTATATGCAGGGGTGGGTGGGTGGCTCAGTTGGTTAAGCATCTGCCTTCAGCTCAGATCATGATCTTAGGGTCTTGGGATCGAGTCTCACATTGGGCTCCTTGCTCAGCGGGAAGCCTGCTTCTCCCTCTCTCTGCCTGCTGCTCCCCCTGCTTGTGCTCTCTCTCTCTCTGATATAATTAAATAAAATCTTGAAAAAAAACCCATATGCAAATGTCACTAGAGCCCCTCAGAAAAATCCCTTACCCTGGAGACCCCTAACAACATTATGTAGTGAGTGCCTCTTCTATTTCACGGGTGATCCGTGGAATTAATGAATGGAGCTAGTTTTGGACAGTCTTTTTGTGGGGTTTCCTAAGTTCTCTGTGTCTTTTCCCAGATATGGGCTGCAAATCTGTCTGCACAAAGTAAGAGAATTCTTAATGTTTGCAAACCGTCTGCTAAACTCCTCCTTTATTTAAAAATCATACTTGCTTGTTATATCTGTTCTTAGGCATGTTCTTATACATATTAAGGAGAAGCTTTTACTTTATATGCCAAAAAGGCTCAAGAGAGTTGTCATGGAATAGCACCAGAACCTCAAAATTTCTTTCCAGAGAAGAACACTAAAAGGCATCAAACTCTCTCTCTCCTTGAGGAATAGTAGCCCCTGCAAAGTTTTGTGTCCTGCCGCATTCCAGAGTGAGCTCTGCAAGCCCTGGGGTCTCAGGGGTGTTTTGAGGATTGAAGGAAACAAACTTGCCCTGGGGTTAGGAGCGGTGTGGGAAAGTCTCAGTATAGCTTAACATGGGCTCTGGCAGGAAACAATGAGAGAGTAAAGACACTTTTGTTGGTTGCTGATTCCTTCTGTCCTATGGTTTCTGTCTTGGTGTGATCACATGGGCTTGAAATACTGTTATGGCCAGAGAGGGAAGCAGTCCATTTGTTTGATTTCAGGACAATGCCATTGGCCTTGATTATACCGCTCTGTTCTCTAGGCTTTGATAGAATTTGTTGGCCCTCACGGGGTCCATAGGTGGCATTCTGTTCTGTTGTTCCAGGTCCTACGGCTGTGTAATGAGTTTTTGCAATGCATAGTGACTTATATGCATAGGTTCTGTGGGTCAGGAGATCAGACTAGGAAGAGTGGAAGTGGCATGCCAATATTCCAGGGTGTTGGGGTTTCCACTGGGCAGACTCAAAGGTTAGTGGTGATGCCAGTGTAGGGGGCCGGAGTCTCCTGAAGGTCCATTCCTGCACATCTGGTGCCCAGACTAGGATGACTCAGAGTCTGTTTCACAGGCTTCTTCACAGCATGGTAGCCTCAGGGCAGCTAGATATGAGGTGGAGCTGCCTCACCTGTGATATGTAGCCTCCAAAGCCACCTGTATCCACTGCGTGCTACTCTGTGGGCTAAGGCAGCTGCAACCCTACCAGGTTTCCAGGTTGGAGGTCACATTGCTGAAGTGCAGCCATCTTTGACACATGCAGTCCCCTACCTCCCTCTGGAGCTCAGTGTGAGGGAGGCCGGGCTAAGGAGAGGGTGACAGCTTCCATTGTATGCCCTAGACAAGTGCCTATGTCACCTGCTAGTGCTCTGAATTTCCTGCGTGGTGTTCCTTCTGTAACAGGGAGATCTCTACGACGAATGGTGTGCCTCTTAAGCCAGTCAGCACACTAGTTAGCAGGTAACAATTTCTCTTAAATGTTAACTCACGGGGTTGCCTCAGTGGGTAAAGCCTCTGCCTTTGGCTCAGGTCATGATCTCAGGGTCCTGGGATGGAGCCCTGCATTGGGCTCTCTGCTCAGCAGGGAGCCTGCTTCCCTTCCTCACTCTCTCTGCCTGCCTCTCTGCCTACTTGTGATCTCTGTCTGTCAAATAAATAAATAAAATTTTAAAAAAATGTTAACTCACGGAGGTGGTCATTAAGCTCCATATAGCCTTTATATAAATGAGGAAAAAATTGCATCTGAATGTGGGGGAAGGGCAAGCAGAGTACAGCCCCTTTGACTCTGGGTCAGCCACTATTACAGAACATACTCGGCTCCTAGTCAAATGTAGCAGTCTTGGTCTGTAGTAGTTTTACCATTTAAACAAAGAGCCAACGCATTTAGCAGTCTCCATGCCTAGGGCCCTCCTGGTTGCCTCCTCCAGTGTCTATTCCTAGCTACCGTTTTTACTGGACCTATGTTCTTCCCATTCTAAAGCTTCCACAGTTCCCCAGAAACATGATCTTCTGTTGCGGTTCATGAGCTTGGTGAGGAAGGGGGTGCATCCCTAGGAATGTTGATGGCTAGTGGAACCAATTATGCATTTAATAATTTCTGAACAATTTCTTAATTTCTCACTTCAAATGTAATACCTACATATTATAAAAATTCAAGCAAAAAATATAGACAGGTAAAAAAGATAGTGACTCAGAACTCTCTTACAGGAATTTTTAGCAGTGTTGTAGGCCTATGTGAAACTAGGATAGTGGTGTGTGTGTGTGTGTGTGTGTGTGTGTCTGTGTGTGGGTAGGTGTGTGGGTAGGTGTGGGTGTGTAAAAGAGAGAGGGAGTGAGAAAGACAGAGGGAGAAAGAGGTATGAAGAGTTGCCAAGTAAAAGACAGGACCTTGGTTAAATTAGAATTTCAAATAAATCATGAATTCTTTTTAGTAGAGGTATGTCCCAAATATGTTTATCTGAAAGTCTAATTTAATAGGTTATTTAAATTTGGCAGCACTATCTGTGTGATGTGTGAGTGGGGAGTATATGGGGGATGAGTGTGGGTGTACATGGTGTGTGTGTGTGTGTTGTGTGACTTGTGTTTGGGTGGGGGAATGGGAGGTCAGAAGTAAGAAAGAAGAGATACAGGAAACCTTAACGTGGTTTTTAAGTTTTCCCCAGATTGGTCTTGTAACATATTTTTGGTTTTGTACTTTAAATACTTAATTGCAATTTGCTGGTTTACATGTTCAGATTCCTATAAGACATAGAGGTCAAGTCTTGTTTCTCTTGAAGTTCCTGCATGTGGCATTGAGTGGATATGCTGATTTGGGCACTCTTAGACTTCAGAACAGTTCATATCTTAGTTGGCTGGGACTGCTATAACCATGTCAGACAGACTGGGTGGCATATGGACAGCAGAAACCTGCTTCTGACAGTTCTGGAGGCTGGAAGTTTGAGTTTTGAGCATGGTTGGATTCTGGTGAGAGCCCTCTTCCTGGCCCAAAGCTGGTGACTCCCTGGTGTGTCCTCACATGACAGAAAAGGTGAGGGGTCTCTGGGGAAGAAGAAGGGAAGAGATGGGGCCTCTTTTATAAGGGCTCTATTCACATTCACAAAGGCGCCTTCCTCATGTCTTAATCAATGTCCAAGGCCTCGTCTTGTAATACCATCACCAGGGGAGTCAGAATTTCAACATGGGAATTTTGGGAAGATACAAGCATTCAGATTCTAGCAGCTGGTGATTTAATTCTGGTACATCCATGTCCCTGAATATCAGCCATGAAGCTCTCCACTGCTTGCATTGAATATCCAGTCTTCAGGATGTGATGGAGTAGTCTTGGTTCCCAATGTTGGGCCATCGGAGTCATCTGGAAAGTTTGTGTAAAATCCAGGTTCCCGGGCTCACTCCTCCCAAGAATCACAGGAAGCCTGGGGTGGGAAGGAATGGTTCACAGGAACTGAGTAAACAGTAAGTGTTCAGATTTAATGATCTCCTTTTATAAAAGGAAAAGACAACAGAATCAGACCCATCAGCCGTACTACGAATGACTGAATGTGTATGGGGTGGGGTGGGGTGGGGTGGGGGTGTGCATGCAAATCACAGGCAGCACCAAGTATAAAAAGTGAAAATTGGTTCATTGATATTTCATAAAGATTTTTCCTCTATGAATTTATGTTGGTGCTACTAATAATAAATCACTTGCCTTGAGCAAGTAATGAAGTCATAAAGATCAGTCTGCAATGAGCTGTGCCCAAAAATGTCTGTAAGGAAATCTAAGGGAAGTGGAAGTTTTATTTTCCATCAGCAAAGTCTCAGCTGTGCTTTCTAAGTGTAAGATTTAACCTAATGAAACTACTAATTTAACCTTACACTTTCTAAGTGTAAGATTTAACCTAATGAAACTACTTTTCTAGGGCCACTAGGTATAGAGGACTTCTTGGTGGAATGTTGGAATTGGTCAAATGAATGTGTCCAGAAATAAAATTAAACATTTACAAAGAACAGAGCCATGGGGTAGAAGAAAAGTAGCAGTTGATTCTTTGAGTTCAAAGTTTGTAAGGTTAGAAGTTCTTCTAGATTCTTCTCTATGGCTTTCCCTCCAAAAATACCATTTTAAAACAAGGGACTTGTGGTTACTCAAAAGAAAATAAACTCTGTGAATATAGTAAAACACTTGATCTTAGCTAAAAGGCCGAGAAGCCATGTGAATATAGTAAAAACCACTGAATTGTATACTTTAAGTGGATGAATTCTACGGTATATGAATTTTATCTCAGTAAAGCTGTTATAAATAAGATCTAAAAATCAGGGGAACCAAATTCCAGAAGCACCAAGGATCAGGTCATTTCATAGTCTGATGATAAATCGTAGGGCAATTTATCTTCCAGGTGTGACCTTGTTGCAGAGTTTTCCTGGGAAGATTTGGTAATTGAAGCACATAATAAAAATTTTTAAAATGCAACAAGGTGAATGGTACTGTTTCAAATACTAAAAAGGTAGATTTTTAGAAAACATTAACAGTGAAGAATGTCAAATTGTTCATTATCATTTTTCTTCTGTTATCTACATTTCATTTATTAGCTGGTGCCCATGCAGGCTTGGCAGGGAAGGAGGGGTAGCTGGGATGAAAGCTATTGGCCAGTTGGTAGCTGTAAATGTTTCTCCTAAGTCTCATTTACTGAAATCTGTAATTTGAACGTGGCTGTTCTTTGAAATGCTCCAGTCCCTCGAAGTTCAATCAATTTCTTAATCATGTAACCACAGCAGGAGCTGCTGAAACAGAGACAAAGGCTAAAGAAAAGTACATACATTCCCTCTTATAGCTCACAAAATATGGAATCCACTGTCTCCTTCACAAAACCTCTTGTAGTAATGTGCATCTGAGTGGGGGTGGGAGTGGGGGTGAGGGGGTTGTGGAATGGGGAGGGTGAAAAGTACTTTTAAAATAGAAGAAAAAGAAGTCAGAAACTATCATTGTTAGGTGAACAGTGACAACAAAAAAATCAAGGGCTCCTGATGAAAGGCAAATTATACTATTCACATTGATTGCTTTTTCTCCCTTTTTTCAAATGATTTATTATCCTTGCATATTACAATCAGTTAGCTAGCTTGCTGAAGCATAAATATTTGATCTCGGCTTAATGCTTTTCACAAGTGCTTTTTGCTACAGTCAGACGTCTTTGCTTTTTCCTCCATCTTTCTTTGATGAAACCAAGGAGGCAAATATTAGGTGTGCAAAGAGACTAGAAATCATTGACCTGCTAATAAGCCAAGGGAGGGAGAGCCCCAGGGCTTAAATAAAATACCCACAGGGAGACACTCCTAAACTGTATTTTCAGAGTGCGACATTACCTGTGTCCTCTTTTGGTTTGCTTTGTGTCTGCAGGATACCATGGAATTCATTTTGTTTCCAAATCATAGTCTTTTTGCACGTTAGTTATTATTAAAGCAAGCTGAACAAAGAGGGGGGCTGGATTTTCAGACAGTCATTGTACGTGTCAAAATTCAGTTTGGAAGAGTGGCTGGGATAGCGCAGACATTGGGTTGCTTCATGGTACATGGCCCCCCCACCCCCCACCCCAAGGCCAATTCTCCAGAAAAGGGTGCCACGGTGAGAATGTGCTAGCAAGCACACCTAGCCACTGGGCATTGAGAGGACGGACCTGAGAAGGCGGATCTGAGTGGAGTGCTGACAGCCTCCACTGCTCCCACTGATTTGAGCTCTCTTTTCTGAGGTCAACAAATCTGGCCCAGCTTCCCTACGAAATAACCTTCCAAATACTTGCAGGGTCCTCTCCCCGGCTCTCTGTTGCACTTCTTCCTTCTGGCTAACTGTGTTCTGGTCAGTGCTCGTAGGACGTGGTTTAAATCTCTCCTCATCGCTTGCCTTGGCACTCAGCATCCCAGATTGAAATCAGGGTTCCAAGTGGTCACTTTATTCATCTGCAAAGCAGAGATCCAGCGCCTGCTTACCTGAAGGGGTTGGGAGGAGGATATGAGAGTTGCTTGTGGGGGGTTTACCAGTGCCTGGTACAAGACCATCACTGAAACATGGTGGCGGTTATTACAATTCTCTTTAAGAGAGTCCTTTGAAATCCATCACAGTGGCTGTTGGCCTTTGGCCCTGGTCTGGAAGGCTCGTCTTTTCTGTTCTTCCTGGTTCTGGTGCACTGCCTTGCTCTGACCTTGCAGTTCCAAAACAAAGCCATGCACCACAGCTAGACGCTAGTGTGACTCAGTATTAGTGTTGTAACTTGCCTCGGGAGATTTATTTGAGCTGAGTCTCAGTTATCCCTCTGGAAAAATCATACCTTCTTTGCAGAGTTGTGGGGTCAAATGAGATGACTTGGATGGGAGCTGGTATATAGTAGTTCAATATGTGGTGATTCCTGTCATTTTCCCCACTATAGGTCTTCCTTGGGCTTTACTCCCATTCTTTGCTTGCTTTTTTTATTCTCATTTGCTTCCAACCTCAGACTGAAAGTCACCTTCTCAAGGAGGCCTTCTTCTTCTTTTTTTTTTTAAAGATGTATTTATTTATTTGAGAGAGAGGGCTCATGCTCAAGTGGGAGGAGGGGCAGAGACAGAGGAAGAGAGGTCTCAAGCAGACTCCCCACTGAACACGGAGCCCAACACAGAGCTTGTTCTCACAACACACGGGGTCATGACCTGAACTGAAATCATGAGTCAGATGTTTAATCGACTGTGCCCCTCAAGGAGGCCTTCTTGTTCACCCTCTCTGAAAGAGATTCTCTCCTGTTTCTCATACCACTGTCTTCACTGTGATGACTTATTTATGCTATGTACATATTGATTGTCTATCTTCCCGACCAGACTGTTAAGATGCAGGAAGGTAGGGACTTTGCTTTGCTTTCTGCAGTAACCTGGTATCTAGCTTCCAGCACATCTTTGGTATGTAATTATTGAATGAAGACATCCTGATCATCACCACTGTGATGAAGAAGGTGAGAGAGGGACTAAAGTGAGTTTTTCATCACTAGGATTTTCAAACACAGCATACTCAAACCCAGATGCCTTTATGCAAACTCCCCAGGGCCACATCTCGTGTGCTGGTGAATGTAGGGCTGGATCGATGCTCATGAAATGAGGTCGGTAGCATGGGGCCTTTGCGTGTAAATGGGGTGCTGAAATCCTCTTCCCACACTTAAGTCTCCTCTCCTACAAGCACACTCTCTGCAGGTCTCATCCTTATCCTTTTCCACACAACTACCAGCTTTCCTGCTGAAAGTGGTTAATGTTTGTTCAGCATTTATAATGTGCCAACCACACTGCACAGGGCCCTATATGTGTTATTGTCCAAATCATCACAAACACACTTTGTGGTCAAATCACATATTCCTAATGTATTCCTAATAGCACTAGGCTCTGACGTGGGCCTTGAAAAGAGAGAACAGGAAGGCAGGAGAAAGCAAATATGGGCAAGAATGGAAATAGAAGGTAGGGGATCTCATAAAATGGCAGTTGAGATAAAACCGATGAGAAGCCAGTTAAGAAAGTAGAAGTCAAAAAAAATAAGTAAAAAAAAAAAGAAAGAAAGAAAGTAGAAGTCACCAGTCCTCAGTCCAAGTTCAGACTGATGCAGGAGTCCACCGTTGCCAGGGACCAGGACCAAGGCCAGCAGATGGTTGCCGGTCCAGACAGTGGCTGCTCAAAGTCATCCTCCCCGGGCAGCGTGTGACATGGAGGATCTGGTCCTTTCCTGCTGGGGCACTCTCCCCTGGCTGGGGGCACAGCAGGCCCAGCCCCAAGTTTGCCAGTGCAAATGGAGGTGAGGAGGAGGCAGAAAGGGGATGGGAACAAGTTCCGCTGGGGAAGGGGGGGATTCATTGGCAAAGTCACCACAGATACAAAACACATTTTTGAAAAGCATCTTCACCAGGGGTGTTCTTTGAAAATGGGACGGAAACCTCCCGAATGTCAAGAGATAGGTTTTTCTTTCTTTCTTCCTTTTTTTTGTTTGCCAAAGCAACAGAATGCTGAGGATTGGAAGTAAAGATTCTCATTATAAAAAGGTGCTAAATTCTGGAGTAGAGTTTAATTATACCTGAGGTATTTCTGACTTGGTGTGTGTGTGTGTGTGTGTGTGTGTGTGTGTGTGTGTGTGGCTCTGCCTCTCTATCGCCGTTATTATCTCATGGGTCTCCACTTTCATTTTTCCCACCATGGGGCTCCTTAGTCATCTTTCCAATCCCTCAGCCCCCTCTGGGAGGCAGTTTCTGGCAGAGCATTCAACTGCCGATAAAAGTTGCTCTGCCCCGAGATTCTGATTCTGGAGTAGCGATCAGATTCCTGGCCATGGCTAATCATCAGGTTTAATCACACATTAATCATCTGCCAGATGGCGTGGGGGCAAGCTTCGGATATTCCCGGGGCTGGACCTGTACAGCACAGACATGTTTGTCAGCAAAACATGTCTACTGAAAGCATTCGTCCCTGTGCGTGCAAGAGCTGGAGAAAGCGAGCAGCACGGCTGTGTTTCAGGCTGCCTGGTGGGATCTCTCTTGATGGATTTGCTCTTCTAAACCGCTGGCCTATCTTTAATGCTGTATTTGATACAGTCCATCTCTCAACCTCTCTGGCCGTTCTCCATTTGTGTTGTTGGCTTCTTCTGAATATTTTATAATCAAGTATTTATCGTGCCTCTGGAGAGCATTGGAAACTCCATCAGCAGAGCTGCCTGCCCTGGGTGTCTGTGGATCTAGCAGGGTGAGCTCTCAGGAGCAAGGCGAGGCTGTTATTTCCTCTACTCAAACCCTCCAGGGGTGTCCCTTCTCACTTGGTGAAGTCCAGTGGCCTGCTCAAGGCACATAAAGGCTTGCATTGTCTAGCTTCTAGCTATTTCTCCGATTTCATCTTCTTAACCCCCTTTGCTTACTATACTTTGGCCATATTGGCCTCCTCGATATTTCTGTTCATTTTCTGTTACCACACACTAAATTGTTTCAAGTGTAGCAGCTCCTACCATACCCCTATTTATTATCGCCTTACAGTTCAGTAGCTGAGAATTATGGGCAGGCTCAGCCACATTTTCTTCTCAGACCAATATCAGCTTGCCTGCTGGAACAGGTTCTCATCTGGAGGCTTTTGGGAAAAGTTTACTCCCAAATTCATTTGGGTCTTTGGCAGAATTCAGTTCCTTGCAGTTGTAGGACTGAGAGCCCTGTTTCCTGGCTGGCTGTCTGCTGAGGGCCACTCTAAGCTTCTGAAGGTCACTCACATTCTTTGCCATGTAGTCTCCTCCACCTCTAAGCCAGCAAATGTGCATTGGGTCCTCTAAACCAGCAAGTGTACTGGATCTTCTCATGCTTTGGATCTCTCTGACTTTCCCTTTTGCAGCCAGCCTGTCAAACTCTCTGTTTTTAAAATACTCATATGATTAGGTTAGGCTGACCTAGATAATCTTCCTAACTTAAGGTTGACTAATTAGTAATCTCAATTGCAGCAGAGAAATTCTTTTAATATATATAATCATGGGAGTAACATAGGGATGGGGGGAATCACAGATCCCTCTTAGTTCTGCCTCCCCTGCTTTTCTTCCAACATGCTATGATCAGTCCTCACCTCAGGACCTTTGCACTTGCTCTCTCCTCTTCTTGGAACTCCTCCCCAGAAAGTCACATGGCTTATACAATTGACATTTTATGTATTTACATTTTTATTTGTTTATTATCTCTCTTCTCTCAGTGGAAGAGAGGCCCCTGAATGGATGTTTTGTCTGTTTTATTCAGGGCTGTGTCCTCATCTCTAAAATAATTCCTGGCACTTAGCAGACACTCTACACATATAAATAAATAAATGTATAAATGAATCTTTTGCTCCTCACTCCTTCTAAGATGTCTCTGCATAGTGGAATTCCCATAAAATGATCATTAACAATAGCTTTTCTCTCTACAAAGTCAAGCCTGAACCATAGACAGAATTGGGAACCTCTGCTTTTCTACCTGATCTAAATAAGCACAGAGTTTAAAGAGGAAGGCACTTTTATCTCCATTTATCAGTCTTCCTTATATTGTACACACTTGTCTCTTCTTTGCCTGGAAGTACCTTATGCATTCCCATCTCTCTATCCAGCCCAGGGTTGGAAAGGCCATGAAGATGTTTGTCTTCTTCCCATTCAATGAGAGACTTGAACACACTAGAATACACTCCTTTTCCTTGCCAAGAATATTCCCTAATTTGAAAGGTCCAGGTCAGGTCTTACAGGCTCTGTGGCATTCTTTGATTGCCTCAGTTCATAGGGAGAGCTTTCTCTTGTGAGCTAATTTAATATCTGAACCAGAAGCCCTGGAAGCCCAAGGGCTGCGTCAAGTGCAGTGTGCAGACTGGCATGCACAGTCATTATTAAACATTTGAGCCTTCATTTAAAGGAGAATGCAATAAAAAAAAATGTGAAGTTCTCTCTTACAGTACGTATAAATCAAGCCGTCATCCTGTATGCCTTAAATTTATAATGACGTATACCAACTATTTCTCAATAAAACTGGGAAAAAACAGAAACAACCAAACCCTGGGATCTCATTTCTCTTAAGAGTAAAATTCAGGGGGTGCCTGGGTGGCTCAGTGGGTTAAGCCTCTGCCTTCGGCTCAGGTCATGATCTCAGCATCCTGGGATGGAGCCCCGCATCGGGCTGTCTGCTCAGCAGGGAGCCTGCTTCCCCCGCCCCCCCTCTCTGCCTGCCTCTCTGCCTACTTGTGATCTCTGTCTGTCAAATAAATAAGTAAAATCTTTAAAAAAAAGAGTAAAATTCAGGCAAGACTCTGCTCTGATTTCCATGTGGCGGCTGTTGGGGCTTGAGTGAAGCCTCCCTTTCAGCTGGGACATGTGTCTGCCATTTTCCACAGTCTCTACCTGTCCCTGCTGTTTCACTCCAAATGAAGTCTGATTGTTGATTGCTATTTATCATTTTTGTGGCTGATATTTTTTAAAGCAAAGAAATAACTCTCTTTATCCCTGTTTTATCAAAAGTGAGATGGTGGATTGTAGATCCCTTCACTCTACCCTACGGCTTTCTATCACCTGCCTGGTCCCCTGCAGACTTTTGAGTTTTGCTGTTTCTGCCCAGTCTGCAAGCTCTGTGAAGTTCAATGTCCGTCTGCCTTGTTCACTGCTGAATTCTGAGAGCCTGGAGCATCAGAAATGATCAATCAACGTTTACGGAGTGAACAAGCACCTGGTATCTAAAATCTGTGCAACTGACCCAACTCCTAATGACCCCTGACTTTACCGTTGTCTTTTTTTTTCTTAAGATTTTATTTATTTATTTGAGAGAGAGCCAGAGAGTGAACATGAGGTGAGTGGGGAGGGAGGGG
>RCUC01115918.1:0-26370 GCA_003697995.1 Taxidea taxus jeffersonii | reverse complement strand
TTTTTTTTTTTGAAAATTCAATTTTATTAACATATATGCATTATTAGATTCAGAGGTAGAATTTAGAGATTCATCAGTTGCATATGTATTATTAATTTCAGAGGTAGAATTTAGAGATTCATCAGTTGCATATAACACCCAGTGCTCATTCCATCAAGTGCCCTCCTTAATGTCTACCACCCAGTTACTCCATCCCCCCACCCACCTACTCTGTTCTTGTCAATCCTCAGTGCTACCAAGAAACAACCATTACCCCAGGATCCACAGATGAGGTGGTTATTGCTTTCTCCTAGCCCTGTTTGATTAGGGCTTTCACAAGAGGCATGGATTATTTAATTTAAAAGAATTAAGCACAAATTTTTACATTGTGATAATAAACACAGGGCTTTTTAGGTATTAAGGATAAAAAAATCTCACTTGTGTTTATTTCGTTTTCATAAATTCAGGGACTACTAAACTGTAGTGTTGAAATCATATGAGTAGCATTAGCCTCATGTCCCCTCTAACTGGTCTTATTTTTATAAGCTCATGAAGGTATTTGTTATAGTGTTTTTTTCAATGGCACATGATTTCTGAAAATAGGTCCTGAAGATGTTTATAGTAGGAAGCTACATATCCCCTGCCTCAGGCAAATATGGGGAAAACCCTAATATGGTAACATAAGAAGTTTCCTGTTTAGATTTTTAAGAGACATGAAACATTTCAAAGAATTATGCAAATATGTCATGCTGTGTGCCATTTAATTGTTTTATTATTTCAGAGATGAGTGCAATTTAGTGCTTGAGCAGTAAGACCTCCATCAGAATTGTTAAAAGCATGAATCATCTATAATCAGAATGTTGACATTAGCAGCCGACAAAATGTGGATAACTGTAACCAAAAGTTAGGGAAATTACTATGGAGGTTCTTTCAGAGCAAGGCAAAGATTTGATGAGACACAGATGTCTCTGATGTTCTGTCATAGGTGCATAATTTCATAGCTGAACATTCTAATATTCTGAATATTTTATTCCCATTGTTCTGGGAACTAACACTTTTAATACTTTCCCAGTCAACCAGTAGAGATGACAGACAGTACCTAATATGTCTTTCTAAACATGATATTAAACTTATGATTACTCACTTTAATCAACAGCTCCATTCTTACAAAAAGTAAAATTGAAATGTGGATATATACTGGCATTAAAAAGAAAAATAATTAAGTTTTTTCAAATATGTGAGATATCTTGTAACTCTTCAGTGAGTTACAATTTAAAAAAGAATGCAAAGCAGTAGAGTTAAAGTAGATTTATTCAGTTTGCTTCTCAATCTTTCCTGAATCCAGTGACCAATGCCAAGGGCAAGGGGCACAATATGTGTTGTTGCATAGGACCCCACATTTGAAAGCTTCTACACTAAGTTAAGGTCTATTGGTGTTAATAATTTTTAAACAAGAGGTTCCTTATGTTTATTTTTCAATGGGCTCTCAAAATAAACATTGGTCCTGACCCTGTGGAAGTGAAGATTTGAAAGCAGGGGAAAAGAGAACTAAAGAAAAATGAACTGATATTTCATCCTTTAAAAAAAAAAAAATCTTCAGACAGTTGCCAATTTTTTGGTATAAGGCAAGAAGCTGAGAATTGTTACTGAAAAATACTTCTAAGAGGGCAAAAACTTATCAGAGTTTCATCAATCTGACCATTCTGAAAAGGAAAAAAGAAAAAAAAGATAATAGGACTGCCAAGATAAGCAGAGGTTGCACTTTCTTTAGGTCTACTTGTAGCTCTGGGCTCAGGTTCTGGGCTTGGTACTAACAGAGGCTAACATTGAAGAACCACTAAAGCTATTGGTGCTTGTGAGGGACTAGTAATAAAATTTTGGAGACTCAGTGTCCTCAACACATGGCTGACTTTCTCCTTTTACCACTTCTAAACTCTGAAGTTTGAGGGGCTAAAAGATAGAGTTGTGACAAAACCTCTGTGATTCAGAATGTAATTTTGCAAGGCCTAAAGATGGAGATGAAACAAATATTCACTAGGTGGAAGGATAACTAAGGTTGCACAAACAATAAATGAGAGTCCTAGAGAGAATTGTGATCCTGTAACATTACCTGAAGTTGTTTTTCCTGGGAGTACTTCCTGATTTTAAATAACTAGAGGCTCAGAATCTGCAGTTAAACATCAGAAGATGGAACTCATTGGGAAAAGAAAAAACAGCAGAAATTCAGTGGCCATACAATGTCCACATGTTAATTTTGGAGATCTATGCGGTCTTGATCAAATGATGAGTTTTGACAGCAAGATATTTGTGAAATTCTGAGGCTATACAGTGCAAAAGTGTAAAACTAAAAACAAAAACAATGCACAACAAAAAAAATCTGAGAAGCAGACTAGAATTTCTCACAGCATCTTAATACTTAAGGAAAATGACCCAACAGACCCTCAGGAGAAAATTTGGAGGACTATACATTCTAGTTAAAAAATATATATTATCCAGAGTAATTAAATAAAACCTACTCGTGTATCAGAAAACTAAATATTATAAAGGTATTATGTAGTTCCAAAGTACAATGTGAATTTATGCAATTGTGACAAGATAACAGGAGATATAATAGTAAAAACTGAGAAGCTAATTCTAAAATCTAGAAGAAATGCAACAGATTTAGAATAAATAGTCAAGACAATCTTGAGAAAAAGAACAAAAATGGAGGAGTTATACTACATGATATCAAGAGAAAAAATAAAAATGGAGGAATTATACCACATGATATCATGATTAATACTAAAGTACAATAAGATGGAATGATACAATTATAACCACAAAACAAAAGAAAAAGAGATGAATGAAAGAAAAGGAGATACACTAAAGTAAAATAATAATGCCTATATATATACCATAACTTATGTTAAAGGTGATCCTGCATTGTAATTGAGACAGAATGGTTTTCTCAGTAAATGAAAAACACGAACATGAAAGTTTTTTGTCCAAAAGTGTCTTCTGAAGGGATCTAAGTACTGGTGCAAGTACTCCAGACAAAGCTCTCTGTATTCTCAAATTTGTTGTCTCAAAACAAACAGCATTTCCCAAACTGTCATGCTGAGGCAGTGTCTCTGTGTGGACACTAGCTCACAGTCAGCATCACCATTGTCTTAAAAATAAATGGACAAGAAAATTGGTTACTGGAAATTTGGAAAGATAGAATGTGCACTATGAGAAAGAAAAGTTTAGATAAATAAACAGAAAAACTTAACTGACATCATTCAGGGAACTTAAAAAAGAAGCTGTTACCAGAGACATTTGAGAAAATGTCACAACCACAAAATGAATGACTAACTAATCAGAAGAAATAACAAATAGGAAATAGTTCAAGAAATTATGACTGCCAAAATAAATAAAGTCCACCAAATGGTTGAAAGATAAATTTAAGGAATTGCTTGTTAAAGTAAAACAACATAAACAAAAGTCTAAGTAGACAAAGCTATTGGAGAAAACTTAGTTACATAGATAATCTGTAAATTCAGTCATCCATCAAATGATTATTCCATAAAGAAAGAATAGGAAAAATGGAATCACTGAATTAACAAAAAGTTTTGAGTTGGCCATAGTTAAAGGACATCACTCTCAGTTTGAAAGGGCCAATTCAATGACAATCAAGAGGTTAAAAAAAAAAAAATTTAGAACATACTTGTAAAATTCAAAATAAAAAGGAGATTTTAGACACATTCAGAAAGGATGAGGGAGCTGTACAAAGGCATAAAAATCAGATTGGCACAGGACATCAACATTGGACATCTGCAGAATTAGATATTAGAGTACAATGAGGTATTGTTTTCAAATTCTGTGGCATTTTGTTTTCACCTTCATTTATAGTTGGCCAAATATCAACAACAGTAAGGGAAAAATAAAAGTATTTTGACATGTATTTTTATATTTATCTATCTATCTATGTATTTATTTATTTATTTATTTTTGAAGACTTTTAAAAAATATTTTATTTATTTATTTGACAGAGAGAGAGAGATCACAAGTAGGCAGAGAGGCAGACAGAGAGAGAGGGGGAAGCAGACTTCCTGCTGAGCAGAGAGCCTGATGTGGGTCTCAATCCCAGGACTCTGGGATCATAACCTGAGCCGAAGGCAGAGGCTTAACCCACTAAGCCACCCATGCACACCCCAAAGACTTGTTATTTATTTGACAGACAGAGATCACAGGTAGGCAGAGAGGCAGGCAGAGAGAGTGGGGGGAAGCAGGTTCCCTGCTGAGCAGAGAGCCCAATGTGGGCTCAATCCCAGGACCCTGGGATCATGACCTGAGCTGAAGGTGGAGGCTTTAACCCACTGAGCCACCCAGGTGCCCCGCATTTTGACTTTTAGAAGAAGCCTGAAAGTTTATTTTTCTTGTATCATTTCTTAAGAATTATTCTGTTGGTTGATCATCCAGAAAAATGAGGTATTGAACCAAGAAGGAAGATCAGGAACCAAGGAAAGAATGTAATGTAACCCAGAGGAAAAGGGTAGTTGTAGGATTACAGTCGTAGAGCAGATCAGAAACAAAACTTTTGTGGACAAAGAACACTTAGAAGGAAAGAAGTTGAGGAAGAAAAATTGGGAAAGGAAAAATTTGGGGAGGAGGAAGTGAGCAAATGCTACATAAAGATTAAGGAAATGTCAGGAAAAACAAAAGCTGGATAAGAAAAGAAATGTATTATCTTACTGCTTGTTTGTCACTGCAATAGCAAAGTAAGTACCTATTTTTTGGGTTACCCAACATAATTTAAATAAGCAATTATGAATTCATACATTATCCATATCCAGGCAGAAAATGAAATATTAATGAGTAGAGGAGAGACCATATTTTAAAAATGGTGAATAAGGTTTATGGATTAATAGAGATCATGTGCCTTGTTTGTTATACATTCCATTTCTAGAAGTACTATCAATAATGACCAATTTGGGCTCCTGGTAAGTGTTAACAAGCCCTAAAAACTATAAGTGAAAAAGGACAAATGACTAAATTTGGAATGTGGAATGTATGGAGAAGAGTGGAGTGGAAGAACAGAGTCATTAATATTTTCCTCTTACAAAGCAGAAGGCAAAGGGTACTTGAAAAAGATACAGTCAAATGTATGTTATTTAAAATTATGGAGTAACAAATGCAGAAAACATTGTTTTTGGAGGTGGTTTAATGAGGTGATCCATACTCTATCATATCAGGAAGGAATAAATAAAATTGCTGAATTAAGAAAACTTTATAGTATATTATTGAAAGAAAGACAACTGTTAGCAGATGCCAACGGTCACTTTGAGGATTCACATTCAGAATGTTCCTGTGAGAGAAGATGGCTGCTTCAAAAGGAAATTCAGCCCCAATAAAAATATATTAAAGTTACCTTTACATAGCTACAAACATGCTAGTATAATTTTGAGGGTTTTTTAATGTATTAGCCCATTAAATCATTGTAGCACCCCCTGTAATATAGGTATTATTCTCTCCATTGCAGAGAAAACAGGCTCCTAGATGTTCTCAAGGCCATCCATTTAGTAAATCAAGTAAAGTCTTTCTTTGAGCAACTAAGAAATTTATTTATTCTTTTTTTTAAGATTTTATTTATTTATTTGACAGAAAGAGATCACAAGTAGGCAGAGAGGCAGGCAGGGATAGGGGACTGGGAAGCATGCTCGCCACTGAGCAGAGAGTCTGATGCAGGCCTTGATCCCAGGATTCTGAGATCATGACCTGAGCTGAAGGCAGGGGCTTAACCCACTGAGCCACCCAGGTGCCTGAAACTTAGTTATTCTTGTAAGATTTCTTTTTGAAGGGTTTTTCTTTCCCTGCTTCTCACATTGCCATTTAACTAACATATATCTTAAACACAAATAGTTAATGCCTTCTCTACTTGCAGGGACTACTTTTTCCATTATTTCCAAGTTTTTCTCACAGTAGACATGTGGTCAGATGATGGTCAGCTGCATTTATGTCACTTTAAGTACATGTCTAGACAATATCGGATCAGGAACACAATATAAAGCCACATACTGTGTGTGAAAAGAAATAACAGTAACAATTGTTGGTTGGTAATGGTATGAGAAACAAAGGCAGAAGAAAAATTATTAAAATATTATTAATTTCCCTTATTAGTTACAGCCCACTGACAAATCCTTAAAACAGACAGAGTAACATTCCTCTAGGGTCTCAATTGTTTCCATGTTAACACTTTGCCAAGGGCAAAAGGCAATTTTAATCTGACCCCTCAGCATCCTGTACATCTACTTTAACATATAATAATTCCTTTGGAAGTTTTCTTTATCTCTAAATCCCCCCAGATATGTATTGGCAATCATCCCCCAAGGATATGACCCACCAATAATACAACTGATGTATTATTAGATGGTAATAAATGACATTTTCCTAACAATAGTTGGACCCCTCAAGTTTCTGGAACCCTTGTTTCCAAAATTCCTTAGACACTTATGCTATCCCTAACCTTCTCCCACATTGAAGGTATATGATCACCACCCCTCTAGACCCCATTGGAGCTCTTTCTGCCCATATGTCCTATCCCCATGCTTTAGTAAAACTACCTTTTCACACCAAAGATGTCTCAAGAATTTTTTCTTGGACTTTGGCTTCAAACCCAAAGTCTTTTGTACATCATTGATATAGCCAAATAAATATGCTATTGGAAATACAGGGGTGGAAACAAGAGGGGAAATATGCAAAGAAAACCCCAATCTCTCCTTTGAATGAAACTCTAGGTCTCTTTCCCCTTTCCTCTTCCCTTTAGAGCTCAATTAGGAGAACAAGAGGCCCACAGATTGCCTTTTAGTGACACCTGCTGGGAAAGACCAGACAGAAGGGTTTGTAGATTTGCTTCTGCTCAGTGGTTGCTTCTGTCACACCCTGAGTCAGTAGCTCAGTCAATTTCACAATGATGCTTGGACAGCTTGGACTTAAAAAATATTCCTTTCCCTTGGAGCAACTGCTTTTCGGTCTCCACATTATTCCTAAAGGAGAATGACCTATATGCTGGCAATGACAAAGATCTGGAAATTTATAGAAGCTTCCTTGTAAGCCTAAATCCTTAACAGGATCTCAAACTGCCAATACCAAATAAAGATAAGGTTATGTAGTAAAGCAGGGGGTCATTAAAATAATGAAACAGCCACTGGGTTTTGAGTTGTTTTCCCACTAATTTAATGGAAAGATTTATTATCTTCACAATTTATGCTTTTGAAAAATCATTTAATCTTGATATAAAGAACTATCTTTGTGTTTTATTACAGTTATTGTAGGTAACAAATCAATATTTTTTGAGATTTAAAAAAAGTATTTTATTTATTTATTTGACAGGGACAGCACAAGTAGAGGGATCAGCAGGTAGAGGGAGCAGAAGAAGCAGGCTCCAGCTGAGCAAGGAGGCCAATGTGATGCAGGGCTCAATCCCAGGACTCTGGGATCATGGCATGAGCTGAAGGCAGCCACTTAACCAACTGAGCCACCCATTGACCCAACAGATCAATATTTTTGCCAACTTGTACCTTACATCTAAGGAAATCTATTCTTATTTTATTTTATTTTTTAAGATTTTTATTTATTTATTTGGCAGACAGAGATCACAAGTAGGCAGAGAGGCAGGCAGAGAGAGAGAAGGAAGCAGGCTCCCTGCTGACCGGAGCTGAAAGGCAGAGACCTTAACCCACTGAGCCACCCAAGTGCCCCTCTATTCTTATTTTAAATTAAAGCAACATTAAGCAAAGAATTGGCATTTCCCCCCTTTCTATAACTACAACACTTAGCGATTCAATGCTTTCTTTCACCACATTTATCTTTTAATGTTGATAGGCTGTTTTCTTTAAAAAGCATTTTAATGGGAATTAAGACTGTATTTTTTTAACGGTATGATGATAATGCATATTGCCATAGTAGTTTAATTTCAGGTAAATGCCAGATGAGGTCAACAATTGTATAACTCATAGATAACATTTATCTAATCAGTCATCTAACATTTGTAGAGATTGATATGCTATTTTTAAAGCATATTATCTTGTTACTAGAATTATTTAGTATCTTACTTTAATATCCTTCCCTTCTGTTGTAGATTTAATTGTATCCTCATAACGGATATGTGGAAGTCCTAGTCTTGATACCTGTAAAGATGACCATATTTGGAAATAAGGTCTTTGCAGATGTAATTAAGATATAATTTAGATGATATCATATTTGATTAGGGTGGGCCATAGTCCAATATAACTAATATCAGTATAAGAAAGGAAAAAGAGATATTGAAACATGGAAAAGAAGGCCATGTGTGGAAGGAGACAGAGATCAGAATAATGCATCTACAAGTCAAGGGATGCCAAGGATTGCCAGCAATTACCAGACACTATAAAAAGCAAGGAAAAATTCCTTTCCTAAATTCTTCAGAAAGAGCATGATGCTGCTGACACTTGATTTCAAACTTCTAACCTCTAGAACTATAACAGAATAAATTTCTGTTGTTTTAAGTTGTGGTACTTGTACTTAATCACAGCAACCCTAGAGAAACTGCACATCCTAATTCTTTTTTGAAGCAATATCAAAAATTTCCTAGTTATTTCCTAAACATTTTCCTTGAATGAACCTACGATATAGTTTGCACCAGGTTTCTTGAATTGTGGTCCCAAGGTCATGTGCATGACAATTACCTATGGGGGAGGGTCATTAAGAATGCAGACTTCTGATCCTCATCTGCCCCATACCTACACAATCAGAATCTTAAGGGATCTAAAAATCTGTGTTTAAAAACTAATCCAAGAACTCCACAAAGTACTTTACATGTACCCACTTAGTCCTCACAGTAGCCATAAAGTAAGTTACTATTATTATTCTCATTTTACATATGGGGAAACTGGAACACTAAAACTCTAAATATTCTGTGCAAGGTCACACAGCCAGAAAGTAGAAGTCACACAGCCAGAAAGTGGAAAGTGTTTCAATTCCCAGTCAAGATACCCTGGGTTCACAGAACATATGCTTAACCACTGTTAAGATATTTATATATCTATATCTATATCTATAAAATATTTATTGTATCATTATAATAAATATAATATTTATATATAATATTGTCTGTATATATAATGTTTCCACACACGATATAATATATGTATAGCAATGTGCTTTTTTAGCATGGATTCCAGATTCTTAAGTGTTCAAAAGCTAAAATTCACTAGTACATTATATTTTCCCTTCAAAGCAAATAATCACATAATAAATTATCTTTTCTTCAACTTGTTTCCATTGCTATCTTCTCTTATTAAATAAATCTTAACTTCTTTTTAAAATCTTTAACTTGGGGCGCCTGGGTGGGCTCAGTGGGTTAAAGCCTCTGCCTTCAGCTCAGGTCATGATCCCAGGGTCCTGGGATCTAGCCCCACATCCAGCTCTCTGCTGAGCAGGGAGCCTGCTTCCCTTCCTCTCTCTATGCCTGCCTCTCTGCCTGCTTGTGATCTTTCTCAAATAAATAAATAAATAAAATATTTTAAAAAAATAAAATCCTTAACTCACTGCACTTTTTTTCAACAACTATCACTTTTTTTTAAATTTTTTAAATGATTTTATTTTTTTCTTCTTTTTTTACTTTATTTAAGCTTTATTTAAACATATGATGTAACCCCACCACCCTCACCCAACCCCTCTTCCCCCCACCCCCCTCAGTTTGTTTTATGACATTAAGAGTCTCTTTTGGTTTTTCTCCCTCCCGATCCCATCTTCTTTCATTTTTACTTTTCCTACCAACTTAACTCCCACCCCCGTTGCATCTCCACTTCCTCATATCATGGGTATTTATCCTAAAGATACAAACGTAGTGATCCAAAGGGGCACGTGTACCCGAATGTTTATAGCAGCAATGTCCACAATAGCCACGTTATGGAAAGAACCTAGATGTCCATCAACAGAGGAATGGATAAAGAAGAGGTGGTATGTATATACGATGGAATACTATGCAGCCATCAAAAGAAACAACTATCACTTTTTGAAAAGTATTGTTGAAGTTATCAATGAATTCCTCATAGGATACAGGGGGAATTTTTATGTGATCTTCCTAATTGACCCTTCTAAACATTTTGTTTCTCTTATTATTTTCTTCTTGAAATTTTCTTCCATCTTAACTTCCTTAAGACCATTCAATGCTGGTTCCTTTAAACAACTTTCTCTCCTTGCTGTCATTATTCCCACTGTGTAAATACTGTTCTTGATAGGTATTTTTTGTCTTATTATTCTGCACCAGTGTTTCCCAAATCAAGAGTAATTTTCTTGAACTGTGTTCACAAAATGCAGTTCTCTGATAAGTTTGGGCAACGCCATATACTATATACTGTGAATGTGATGTAAAAGTCTCCAAGAAATGTTGCAGTAAAGAAAGATTATTAACTGTTTTTAACCAAATGTTTCCTAGATTTTTTGACCATGAAATATTTGTATGTTTATGAGTGAGTGTTTGTGTGTGTGTGTGTGTGTGTGTGTGTGAAATCTATAACACTTTGAGAAACAATGTTCTGAACATTATTTTTTTTATTTTGTTTTGTTTCTGTTTGTTTCTTATCTATCCCAACATTCCCAATATTTCCTCCGACCTGTGACTTAAATTTTTACTCCAGATTTCTTTTGTAGGTTCCACACCCAGATTTTAATGACTGGTGTCTTTCTTACTGTGTTTACTGCCTACACCTCAAGTTTAACATATTCATGATCAAATTACATATGTTGGCAAATAAGCCCATTCTTTTTTTAAGGTATTGCTCATTTCAGCTAACGATAATATCAAATCAGTCACCAAAAATATCTGAGTATTCCTTGACCCTTCTAAATCAAATTATTAAATTTTGTCACTTCTACCCTGAATTATTTTGCTAATACGTCACTTTTCTTCTGTATAACTACAGATGCTTTAATTCAGACACTCATAACATCATGCCTGTGCTACTTCTTTTTGTCTTCTTTTTCTAAATAGATCCCAAAGACATCTAGAATGCAAAAGTATATATATATATACACATATATGTATATATACATATATATGTAAATAAATAAAACAATTTTCCAAGAGTACTATATATATACATGTATATATATATATATTTGTATATATATATTTTTTGTATATATATATTTGTATATATATATACTTTTTGTATATATATACTTTTTTCTATATATACTTTTTGTATATATATGTATATGTGTGTATATACTTTATTTATTTATATATGTATATATGTGTGTATATACTTTTTGTATATATATGTATATATATATATATATATATATATATATATAGTACTCTTGGAAAATTGTTTTATTTATTTCCCATAATCTGAAGGTGAAATACAAACTCACTGATATTCAGGGACATTTTCCTCAGTTATCTACCACTTTCATCCAGAAAGCCATACTGTAGTCAGACACAGAAATGATTATGTTGTGTCGAAGATTCATATTCTTTTGTACAACTCTACTCTTATTTTTCTATTCCTTCTGCTTTGGCCATTCTTAACTTATTCTGTCAACTTTCATGCATTCCTCAATGAAAATATTTTCAGGGGTGCCTGGGTGGCTCAGTTAAGCCCAGTGCCTGGGTTTAACTCAGTGGGTTAAACCACTGCCTTCAGCTCGGGTCATGATCTCAAGGTCCTAGGATCAAGCCCCACATTGGGCTCTCTACTCAGCAGGGAGCCTGCCTCCCCCCTGTCTCTGCCTGCCTTTCTGCCTACTTGCAATCTCTGTCTGTCAAATAAATAAATAAAAATCTTAAAAAATATATTTTCAATTGTATGAAGAATTTATCTGATTAAAAGGATAAGATCAGGGGCACCTGGGTGACTCAGTTGGTTAAGCGGCTGCCTTCGGCTCAGGTCATGATCCCAGAGTCCTGGGATCCAGCCCCGCATTGGGCTCTCTGCTCCACAGGGAGCCTGCTTCCTCATCTCTCTCTCTGCCTGCCTCTGCCTACTTGTGATCTGTCAAATAAATAAAATCTTTAAAAAAAAAAAAAAAAGGATAAGATCATTTTACCTCTTTTTTTTAAACTTCTAGACTACCACGTAACTTCCTCTATTGTAGAACTTAACCTATACAACTGTAACTGTCACTGGAAAATAGTAAATCTGTAATTGTATAATATATAGTATATATATATTATACATATATATGTATATGTATATGTATAATATATATATCAAAAGGATTTATATCAAAAAGTAAAAACAGGGACTCCTGGGTGGCTCAGTGGCTTAAAGCCTCTGCCTTCAGCTCAGGTCATGATCCCAGAGTCCTGAGATCAAGTGCCACATCAGGCTCTCTGCTCAGCAGAGAGCCTGCTTCCCTTCCTCTCTCTCTGCCAACTTGTGATCTCTGTCAAATAAATAAATAAAATCTTAAAAGGTAAAAACAAATGTCCAGTCTAAAGTACAGAATTATAATCTTTCTGAAAGTAGTTGAGCTCTATTACATAGAAGTTAATTGTGCTATTACATAGAACAGCTAATAATAAGCTAATCTCCCATATTATTTAAAATCTCTAAAAGTGAGAAAATTTGACAATAATCTACATAATTATAAATATAACTTTAATTATTCTGAGAAATAATTAACAGAATCTAAAGAAAACCAATTTCCTTTATTTCCATCATCATATTTGAAATAATTGCACATAATGTAAATCATGTTTTCAAAATTAATATATAAAATATTATCATATTAAAATCTATAAATTATATTTAATTTCTCTATTACAAATTAATATGAAGGACTCCTGGGTGGCTCAGTTGGTTAAACATCTGCCTTTGGCTCAGGTCATGATCCCATGGTCCTTGGATCCAGCCTCCCATTGGGATCCCTGCTCAGTGGGGAGTCTGCTTCTCCCTCTCCCTCTGCCTGCCACTCTGACCACTTGTGCTCTCTGTCAAATAAATAAATAAAATATTTAAAAATAAATAAAAATAAATATAGAAACAATCACCTATCATTCAGAATTTAATAAATACTTAGGGAAATTAAATAACAGATATTTTTTCTTCCCTTTTTTCTAAATCCTTCTTTGGCTTTGTCTTCTTGATGTACCTGTGGCTCATTGTTTCTATGGAAGAGAGTACAATATGAAAGTTAGTTTAGTCCTTCTCCTAGCTTTCTTTATAAGAGTTGTAAATCGCAGAAATGAACAAATGTATCAGTGGGTTACTTCCTAAATCTTTTATTAAATGTTTCAAATCACTTTCTTTTTTAACTTTCAAAAACCATGGTGGAAGATATTTTGTTTTTATGTTTGTTATTTCTTTTAAAAATAATAAAGTAAGTAGCTAACGAGTTGGATGTTGGAACCAATTTCCTGAAGGACTAAGCCAATTTGATTGAAATCTATGTCTGTGTGGGTGGCATGGTAAACCTTTTGACAGATCTGGCACCTTCATTTTGGTCTAAAGCATGTTTTCCTCCATGCGCCTCTTTAGCTTCTGTTTTAACAGATATGAGTGGCTTGTGTTTAATTAAAAACAGGAATGGGCCACAAACTCCCCTCATATTTGGCTGTGAATCTGCCATTTGAATCACCATGACATTGTAAGCTTGACTATTGATGAAAAGTTTTAGTGAGAGAATATCTCCATTTGCTTTGCCTGTAAAGATCTCCTAATAATAACAAAGCAGCTGATTAAAAAATATTTTTAAATTTCTCCATATCCTCTAAGAATTCAGAAACAATTCATCTCAGGGATATTAAGCTTGCATTTAAGTGTCCTCTCTGATTTTGTCATTATGCATTGTATTCAAATGGTAGATCCCCACTGGTATTCTAATGGTGTATATATGTACATATGTGTGTGTGTGTGTAAAAATATACATATGCACAAGTAATATAAGCTTTCATTGTTTTTAAACATTCATTTTGCCCAATTTGACAATGACTTCATTATATTTCTTTAAAGGTAAACATTATACCCATATAAATAAAATTATACCCCGTGAGAATTATAGTTTTTCAAGCAAATGGAATGAGAATTGGACTTAGACTTTCATTTTTTTGAAATGTTGAGTTAAAATTTTGTGATTTTTTCAAAACATTAATCTTAAAATATTCAAGTACTATTTGTAAGAAAAATAATAAAAAGGATAAACATGAAGTGTGTTTTTATGAGCAAAAAACTTTATTTTACTTTCATACTACTTAACCTAGAAGTACTATTTATTCCATGAGGCATTTTAGAATGCATTACATGGAAGAGGGGGTCAAGATGGTGGAGAAGTAGTAGATGCTGTTTCAACTGGTCCCTTAAAGTGAGCTGATTACCTACCAGAACACTCTGAAACACATGAAATCAGCCAGAGATATAAGATTATACACTTCTGCATCTCTACAAAAGCAGAAGACACCAGTGGACAGGGAAAGCAGAGTGGGAATGTTGGACTGATACTGGAAGATAAACAAAAGGGGAAAGGGAGCCACCAGAAGTGACCCATTGGAAAGTAATACCCCAATACAACAGGGCCCTGTGATTGGGGACTAGAATTAAGTTGTATTCTGGTTAAAAGCACTCAAAAAGAGCAAAAGATATTAAAGGGAAATTGGTGGAATTGGACAGTTAGGGGCATGGGCTTAAGCCCACAGACCCAGGACAGCCACCACTGGCACAGTGCCAGAGTGTGGCGAGGCATCCAGACCTCGGTCAATGAGCCATCAGTGCATGTGAGAGCATCTGGGTGGTGGCGCACATGAGAGAGTCTGGTGTGGACACCGCTGGCACCCCTTAGAACCACAGCCTTTTGCACTCTGCCTGCAGGCTGTGAGACCAGGATCTGAGTAATCCTTCATACATTCTCCTGACAGAGGTCTGTGCAGTCACTAGCCTCTAGGACTGGCGGGAGTCTGAACTCAGGGCTGTTGGCCCAGCCCTGGCCAACAGGAAAAATCTCAGTGCGCTATCTCTGGTTGGGATCTTTCTGGCAGTCTGGACCTGCCCAAACAGCCCAGACAAAGATAGCCCACAGTTTTAGTAGCACCAGGGTACAAGCTGGAGCCCATGTGATCCCTAAGACTGGCTGCGGACTTACTCTGCTGGTGGGCAGTGGCAGAGGAGAGTCTGTGTACTCTGGACAACCCAGATGAGAATAGACTGAGACTTCTCTCTGAAATGGAGGTCCAGGTAAAGTTGGCTTTCCTCTAAACCTCCAAAGAATTGGCAAAATCCACCAAGGGGAGGAAAAAAAAATCCAGAGAACAAAAGCCTGAAAAACTAGTTTCCTCAGAGGAAGAGGAATGCCCAACAGAGGAAAAAATCAGAGACTGTGCCCTCTCCATCAGAGCTATTGGATATGGACATAAACAGTATGTCAGAAAGGGAATTCAGGCTAACAATTATCCAAGCAATAGCTAGGTTGGAGAAAACCATTAACGAAAACATGGAATCCATTAGGGCAGAAGGGAAAGCCACCAGGGAAGATGTTAACAACGTTATCAATGAGTTCCAATCCAATCTAAATTCTCTAGCAGGTAGGGTAACTGAGGCAGAAGATAGAATTAGTGATCTAGAAGACAAACTGATAGACAAAAAGGATCAGGAGGAGGCCTGGAACAAACAGTTTAGAAGCCATGAAAAAAAAAATAGAGAAATAAATGACCCCATGAAATGTTCCAATGTCAGAGTTATGGGAATCCCTGAGGAGGAGGAGAAAGAAAGAAGACCAGAGGATATAGCTGAACAAGTTCTCTATGAAAATTTTCCCGATCTGGGGAATGGAACCAGTGTTTGTGTCCTAGAGACAGAAAGATCTCCCCACAAGATCATAGAATCCAGAAAGACCTCAAGACACCTGATTGTGAAAATGACAAATCATAATTTTAGACAGGAGCTCTTGAAAGCAGCTAGGGGGAAAATATTCATTACGTAGAGAGGAAGGCCCATCAGAATAACGTCAGACCTGTTCACAGAAACCTGGCAAGTGAGAAAGGGCTGTTAAGCCACCTAGACGAAATGGATGCTCTCCTGGAAACCTATAAACTTCCAAAGCTGAATCAGGAAGAAACTGGCAACATGAATAGACCAATATATAGTAATGAGATTGAAGTGGTGATCAAAAACCTCCCAAAAAACAAGAGCCCAGGACCTGACAGATTCCCTGGGGGAATTCTACCAAACTTTCAAAGAAGAAGTAATACCTATTCCCCAGAAGCTGTTTCAAAAAATTAAAGCAGAAGGAAAACTTCTGGACTCTTTTCATGAAGCCATCATTACAAAGTGGGCAAAGACCCCACCAAAAAGGAAAATTTCAGACCAATATCCCTGATGAATATGGGTGCTAAGATTCTCAACAAGATCCTAGCTAATAGGATCCAACAGTCCATTAAAAAGATTATCCGCCATGACCAGGTGGGATTTATCTCCGGGCTGCAAGGGTGGGTCAACGTTCACAAATCAATCAATGTGATAGAACACATCAATAAAAGAAGAGAGAAGAACCACATGGTCCTCTCAATTGATGCAGAAAAAGCATTTGACAAGATACAGCATCCATTCCTGATGAAAACTCTTCAAAGTAGAGGGATAAAGGGAACATTCCTCAACTTCATAAAATCTATGAAAAACCCACAGTGAATATCATCCTCAATGGGGAAAAGCTGACAGCCTTCCCTTTGAGATCAGAAACACAAGAAGGATGCCCACTCTCACCACGCTTGTTCAACATAGTGTTAGAAGTCCTAGCAACAGCAATCAGACAACAAAGAGAAATAAATGTATTCAAAGTGGCAATGAAGAAGTCAAACCCTCTCTCTTTGAAGATGACATGATACTTTAAATGGAAAACCCAAAAGAGTCCCCCCAAACTACTAGAACTCATACAGCAGTTCAGTAATGTGGCAGGATACAAAATCAGTGTACAGAAATCAGTTGATTTCTTATTCACTAACAATGAAAATACAGAAAGGGAAGTTAGAGAATCGATTCCATTTACTATAGCACCAAGAACCATAAGATACTTGGGAATAAACCTAACCAAAGAGGTAAAGGATATGTACTCAAGGAACTACAGAACACTCACAAAAGAAATTGAAGAAGACACAAAAAGATGGAAGACCATTCCATGCTCATGGATCGGGAGAATAAACATTGTTAAAATGTCTATACTTCCTAGAGCCATCTATGCTTTCAGTGCCATTCCGATCAAAATTCCACCAGCATTTTTCAAACGGCTGGAGCAAACATTCCTAAAATCTGTGTGGAATCAGAAGAGACCCCGAATTGCTAAGGAAATGTTGAAAAAGAAAAACAAAACTGAAGGCATCACGTTGCCTGATTTCAAGCTTTACTACAAAGCTGTGAGCATGCCATTGGCACAACAACAGACACATAGACCAGTGGAACAGAGTAGAGAGCCCAGATATGGACCCTCAACTTTATGGCCAACTAATCTCGTCAAAGCAGGAAAAAAATATCCAGTGGGAAAAAGACAGTCTTTTCAATAAATGGTGCTAGGAAAATTGGACAGCTATGTGTAGAAGAATGAAACTCGACCATTTTCTTACACCATACACAAAGATAAACTCGAAATGGATCAAAGACCTCAACATGAGACAGGAATCCATCAGAATCCTAGAGGAGAACATAGTAACCTCTTCGACATTGACCACAGCAACTTCTTTCAAGATATGTCTCCAGGGATGCCTGGGTGGCTTAGTCAGTTAAGCCACTGCCTTCGGCTCAGGTCATGATCTCAGGGTCCTGAGATTGAGTCCTGCATCTGGCTCCTTGCTCAGTGGGAAGCCTGCTTCTCTCTCTGCCTCTACCTGCCACTCTTTCTGCTTGTGCTCTCTCTCTCTCTCTCTGTCAAATAAATAAATAAAATTAAAAAAAAAAAAACATATGTCTCCAAAGGCAAAGGAAACAAAAGTGAAAATGAATTTCGGGGACTTCATTGAGATCAAAATTCTGCACAGCCAAGGAAACAGTCAACAAAACAAAAAGGCAACCCACGGAATGGGAGAAGATATTCACAAATGACACTATAGACAAAGGGCTGATGTCCAAGATCTATAAAGAACTCCTCAAACCCAACACTCACAAAACAGATAATCATGTCAAAAAATGGGCAGAAGACATGAACAGACACTTCTCCAATGAAGACATACAAATGGCTAACAGACACATACAAAAATGTTCATCATCGCTAGCCATCAGGGAGATTCAAATAAAAACCACATCGAGATACCACCTTACCCTTACCATTAGAATGGCCAAAATTAACAAGACAGTATACAACATGTGCTGGAGAGGATATGGATAAAGGGGAACCCTCTTACACTGTTGGGAATGCAAGTTGGTGCAGCCACTTTGGAAAACAGTGTGGAGATTCCTTAAGAAATTAAAATTAGAGCTTCCCTATGACCATGCAATTGCACTACTGGGTATTTACCCCAAAGATACAGATATAGTGAAAAGAAGGGCCACCTCTACCCCAATGTTCATAGCAGCAATGGCCATGGTCGCCAAGCTGTGGAAAGAGTCAAGATGCCCCTCAACAGACGAATGGATAAAGAAGGTGTGGTCCATATATACTATGGAGTACTATGCCTGCATCTGAAAGGATGAATAATGAACTTTTGTATCAACATGGATGGAAGTAAAAGAGATTATGCTGAGTCAAATATGTCAAGCAGAGAGAGTCAATTATCCTATAGTTTTGCTTATTTGGGGAGCAGAAGGAATGACATGGAGGACATGGGGAGGTGGAACAGAGAAGGGATTTGGGGGATATTGGAGGGGGAGATGAACCATGAGAGACTGTGGACTCTGAGGAACTGAGGGTTTTGGAGGGTCGGTGGGGTGGGAGATTGGGTGAGCCTGGTGATGGCTATTGTGGAGGGCACATATTGCATGGAGCACTGAGTGTGGTACATAAACAATGAATTCTGGAACATTGAAAAGGAATGAAAGATAAATGAAATTTTTAATAAATTATAAGCAAAATAAGTGCAGTGGAAACAAAAAAATAAAAAAAATAAAAACTGTACAAATAATTCAAAAGCAAAATAATATGCATTTGGGTTCAGTGTGAGCTCTGTACTCATTGCAATAGCTAGTTGTGCACATGATGATGTGTATTTAATGTCAAAAGAAGAAGGATGTTAGAGAGTCCTGGCAGTAATGTGCAGATATGTGTAGTATTCTGTTTCTACTTCTCTTATGCACCATCTTCCTTCATGATCACATGACTGTTGAGGATAATAGATATCAAGAACATAAAATCATTATTTTTGATCTCAGGCTACCAGGACAAATAGAAACAAATCTCTAGCCACCAAATTTTATAGTGATGATATCAATAAGGTCTGTGTATGTGGATGCTCTATAACAAGTTCAACCAAACCAGGTAGAAACCAAACTTCCTAATTTAGCAAACAAATGGAACATGGAAGAGTTGAATTTTACTGGTAATATGAACATATGAATGTGTCTCTGCATCATAGTTTTGGAAAGCTTTGAAATGTCAGGGTCTGTTAGAAATATGAATATCTTCTTTTAGTAATTACAAATTAAAAGCCCAAGAAAAGATAAAAAAAAAATACTGTCCTTCGTATGCCATGCATATACACATATACCCAAGAAATTAAAAATAATAAACTGTATACTGTTTAACTTTGCACTGTGTAGTGAGAAATTGGCCTTTAAAATTTTGATCACTAACTTACATAAGACAGCTTGAAATAGTGTGGTGCTTCTCAAATGACAGTTTGAGAGCTAAATCAAAACTGAATAATTACCTTTGTTTCCTAAATGCATGTATTTTAACTCTTAACTAGATTATGAGTAGTGCCTCTGTTTAATTTTTCTGAATATACTTTCATATGTTTACATTCTTCTTTAGAGCTTCAAAAAATAAAATGAAATTAGGCTTTACTTGAATTGAGATTTAGTAAAAAATTTACCCTCTTTAAACGATTTACCCCTTTTAAATGGTTAAATGGTGGCTTTGACAATCTACTGCCTAGAAGAACGTTTGAGAAACACTAGCTTTTAAAATGTTTGTTTTGTCGAGTGAAAATACAATTTTAACAAATTTTCAAATACCTTTTCCTTTTTTTCCCCTCTTTTCAATTTTTCTTTTTTTTTTCTCTAGATATCCCATTTGTGTCCCTTTCCATCTGCATGAATTGCCTATCAATTAATATAAACTTAAGAGGTAGTCAAAATAAAATGTTGATATTTTTAGGTTTAAATATAAAAAAAAAATAGAAGAAAAAAAAAGAGTTACATCCCAGAGCATATATTATACTGAGATAAATAAAAGTTCTTGGATATGTCCTGCTATAATTAAGTGTTTGATACAGATTCTGAGGCCTTATGGTTATAAACAACTAAAATAATATCATTAAAAATAAAATTTTCAAAGTAAAGCAATAGGGAAAAATTGCTTCCGTGTCTTCTATTCATCTTTTTACACACACACACACACACACACACACACACACACACACACCAAGACTGTAATTTAGTAATAGCACTACAAAAGAAAAGCAATGTATATGGAAATGGGATACTGACAAATAATTGCATTTCTGTTTAGTCATAGATTTGGATGACTATGCTATATATATTCCTTCAAATGTTTCTCTTATGGATGTTAGAAATTAAGTCCAGTGTGTAAACTAAAACACCTACATACTTGGATTAGACACATATGTATGAGGAGCTAATATCACAGCTGCAAAGATTCACTTTGCACATTTCAGAGGTCACAGTGTAATAGGAAACTAAAAGTTAAGTCAAAAGAGTTGGTTTGACTTAGCAATTCTCAACCAAAATAAAATTATAAAGAGATGAGACAATATTAGAAATATTTTCCACCAGTCTTTCAAATATAAGCTATAAGCATTTTATCTTATATCCAACCACTTCACAGAAAAAAAGCCATTTTTTTTTGCACATAAAGCAGTAATACATTTTGAAAGCCAAAATGTTGATATCAGTTTAAGTATTTAAAATACATTTTAAAGCACGGCAATACTTTGAGGATGACAATATCTATGTAAATATTCTTATCTTTAGATCTTTTCTATAATAGTTTTGTCAATGTTCATTTTATATGAATAATTTTACATCAACATTAATATTTTCTCAATTTTAAAATGAGCTGAAGTTTATTTTTGCTTTAAAATATACATTTCAAATTTAATTCCATATAAAATACCAATTTGATTCTCATGTTTTACTTAGCAAGCTAATATCTAACCCTATAATTCTTTGCCAAGACTTAACCTCAAAATATTATACTTAAGAGACACAGAAAGAACACATGCTTCTTCAAACTCTCAGAGTGTTGGAGCCTGAAACTCTGAAAAAGCCTTTATCTAAAACCAATGAAATTTTCAGGGCTGTTGAGAAATGACCAGACTATTGCTCAATTGGAATCTTCCTGATGCTTTGTCAATAATTTATAAAGTGGAGAGGGAAGAGGGGTCACTGTCGTTTAGGGGAAGTCAAAATTAAAATGTTTCTCTTACAGGGGCACCTGGGTGGCTCAGTGGGTTAAAGCCTCTGCCTTCAGCTCAGGTCACGATCCCAGGGTCCTGGGATCGAGCCCCACATGGGGCCCTCTGCTCAGCAGGGAGCCTGCTTCCTCCTCTCTTTCTGCCTACTTGTGATCTGTCTGTCCAATAAATAAAATCTTTAAAAAAATGTTTCTCTTACATATTGTGCTCTAAAAAGACAGAGGGTACTTTTTTTCCAGAGGAAATTCATTTTGATATAAAACAAACAATAAATTACTAATTGTATAGTAGCCATGAATTATTTTTGCATACAATCTTTCTTAACTTCCTTAGGTTTCAAATCCTTGGTGATTAATGCAAACATACTGATTTAATTTTTGTTCTTTATTGGCATTTTTACACATTCTTTGAATCCTACTAATTCCCATTACTTTATTTCCTGAAAGAGAAGTATAATCAATTCTTTTTCTTTCTTCACACATTAATATAAATAAGTTCTGTAACTCAAATATCCCACACTTGCCTTTGTATCTAGCTTCAAATTACCCATTAGTTATAAAGGTATATGGATCTTTTATTCCATTTAAAGAGAATGGATATCTGAAATTGAGATTATTATCACTAGCAGGACAACATTCTATTCAATTCTCAAACTTTGTTTCACTATGAGAATTATATGGATCTTTCATTATTCAGTAAGTTCATTAAAATGTGATAAATTTAAAATAAGGCTATATTTTAAAAAATAAGTTAGAGTAAATGCATAATAAAATACATTAACTTTGTAAAAGTTTTGGATTTAGGGACTTTTTGTAGGTAACAGTTTAGAGTTAGGACAATTTTAATGACTCATGATTCATGAGAGTCATTAGTTAACAAAAATAAACCTGAATGAAAAGGTAGAGTGGAAGCAAGTAAAACCAGAGATGAAGCTAGAGGTGATTTAATAAAACTGATCACTCTATTTAATCTTCATCCAGAATGCTTCGCCATTCACAATACATACATATATCAAATTATCATGGTGTACACGTTAAATATCTTAAAAATTTTTGTCAGTTATACCTCAGTAAACCTGGAAAATAATATAAAATAAGAATAGAAAAATAAGAGAAAGAATGTTTTACCACACAAAAAATAATCAGAAAACTCAATTGAACATAAACTTCTTGAGCTGTAAATAAATTTGCTGCATTAGAGTCCAGAAGAATAAAAAAGATTTCCCTAGGTTTTTAATAGAATTAACATCAACAATTTCTTTCTGGTTCTTTCTTAAGTTCAAAATCTACTTCGTCATGAGGAGGAGTGGAGATAAAGATATGAGAAAAAATGGTAGCAAATAGTAAATAACAAAATTGTATTCAGGGACAAGTAAAGGATATGGATACTTAGACACTCAGAAAAAATAATATATCTATTAACTTTATTAAATAGATTCTTAACTGCCCCTGAACTGTACCACATTATTGCAGCACCCAGAAATTTCTAGCACTAAGGAGTATGGTCCTGGGTCTTCTACATGATGGGAAGAAGGCACTCCATTTCATGATTCTACACCCTTTCCTTTGAATTCAGCTAACCATGGTTTTATCCCCTTTCATTTCCTACTTTAACCCATATTCTTTGGGCAGTCCCATCCTACCACCTTGTCTTTCACTGCCACTTAAGGACTCTGAATGTTATATGTGACTCAAACGCATCAAGGTTGACTCACTTTTTCATCTTTTTCTATGGCAAATTGTGCTTAAATATGTCCCCCTCAACCACGTCCTTTGTAAACTATTTAGGGAGATACTGCTTTATTGATGCCAATATTCTTTCCTGTTCCATTTCTTATCCTCAACAGAAACTTATCTCATAATTCCTATAAATTTCTTCTCTGAAGTTTCATCTTCAGAATTCAAGCTCTGAATATTTTCCTGGATCTTGTTTTGGCAGCTTATGAAATTCTTTTATAGATAGATCTCAGCTTACCATACCTCTGCTACCAGTTAAAGGTCATCATACCAACTGAGCTTTTTCTGGCTTCCTGAATATTGATTCCTGGTGATGGTACAGGATACCAGGCTCTCTGTTATAAGATGGGGTTACTGGACAGATGAACCCAGCTGTACTCTTCTCCTAGAAAATTTCCTATTGAGGTTGAGTTAAAATTGAAGTAGTTTATCCTAGCAAACAACTCCTGGTGCTTTCTTCGCTTACTATTTTTCTTGGTTAACCTGGTTAAATGCTAACCAATTTAATTGACCTTTTTTAAGGAACTAGGTTTTGGTTTAGTTGCTTTTTGTTTTCAATTTCATGGATTCTCTTCCAATTTTTATTATTTCTATATTTCTGTTCTTTACATTGCTCTTCTTTCTCTAGTTTATTGAAGTGAACATTTTAATTACTAATTTTAAAACTTTCTTCTTTTTTTATTTTATTTTTTCAGTGTTCCAATATTCATTGTTTATGCACCACACTCAGTGCTCCATATAATATGTGTCATCTTTAATATCCACTATCAGCCTAACCCATGTCCCCACTCCGCCCCTTCTAAAACCTTCAGTTTGTTTCTCAGAGTCCACAGTCTCTTATGTTTCATCTCCCACTCTAATTTACCCCAATTTACTTTTGCTTTCCTTCTCCTAATGTCCTCCATGTTATTCCTTATGCTCCACAAGTAAGTGAAACCACATGATAATTGACTCTCTCTGCTTGACTTATTTCACTCAGCATAATCTCTTCCAGTCTCGTCCATGTTGATACAGAAGTTGGGTATTCATCCTTTCTGATGGAGGCGTAATATTCTATTTCTTCTTTTTAAATATATACATGTAATGCTCTAAATTTTACCTTAACTCTTTTTATTACATCTTACAAGTTTTAATGTTACACTTTATTTTTTCAATTATTTCAAAGGTATTTTAATTTAATTTGAGAAGTCTGAGGGCAAATTATTTAGAAGTGTGTTAATTTCCAAATACTAAATTCAAAATTTTCCAGATATTATCAGCTAATTTTCTGTTTCTCATTTGTAGTTTAATTTTATGTGACCTAATAATATACTTTGCATCATTTCTATTATTTCAAATTTGCTAAAAAATACTGTATGGCTGAGAATGTATTCTTGATTAATGTTCCATGGGCTCTTGAAAGAATGTGTATTTTGTGATACTTGACTCTCTCTGCTTGACTTTTTTCACTCAACATAATCTCTTCCAGTTCTGTCCATGTTGATAGAAAAGTTGTTACTTGTGGAGCATAAGGAATAATACGGAAGACACTGGGAGATGGAGAGGAGAAGTGAGTTGGGGGAAACTGGAGGGAGAAGCAAACCATGAGAGACTGTGGACTCTGAAAAACAAACTGAGGGTTTTGAGGGGAAGGGGGTGAGGGGTTAGGTGAGCCTGGAGGTGAGTATTATGGAGGGCACATATTGCATGGAGCACTGGGTGTAGTACATCAACAGTGAATGCTGAAACACCAAAAAGAAATAAAATGGAAAAATCTTTTAAAAATTATGTGTATTTTGTGGTTGTTGGATAGGTTGTTTATAAATGTCAATAAGACTAAATTGATTAGCATTGCTATTCACATCAAATATGTCCTTATTGATTCTCTGACTGCTTGACTTATCAATCACTGATGGTGTTGTTGAAATCTCCAATTGTAGGAGTATAATTTGTCTACTTCTACCAGTTCTTTCAGTTTTTACTGTAATTATGGTTTATGTATTTTGATGCTTTGTTGTTTGATACATACATAAGACTGATACATATTCATAGAGAATTGACCCTCCCTTTATCATTATATAATGCCTTTCTATATCCCTAATAATATTTTTTTTTTCTAAAGACTGCTTTGTCTGAAATTAGTATGGATGCCCTAGCTTTCTTTTAATGAGGGTTAATGTGTGATATCTTTTTCAATTCCTTTACTTTAGTGGGTTTATTGTAAACAATATATATTTGAGTGTTGCTGTTTTGTTTTGTTTTTCTTTTTAAAGATTTTATTCATTTATTTGACAGAGATCACAAGTAGGCAGAGAGGCAGGCAGAGAGAGAGAGGAGGAAGCAGGCTCCTCTCGGGGCAGACAGCCCGACTTGGGGCTTGATCCCAGGACCCTGGGATCATGACCTGAGCTGAAGGCAGAGGCTTTAACCCACTGAGCCACCCAGGCACCCCAAGTGTTGCTGTTTTGTTCACTGACACTTTCTGTTTTCTACTATGTGTATTTAGACCATACATATTAAGATTAAATAGTCATAAAGTTAGATTAATACTTAACATGTATATAACTGTTCTTTTGTTGCATTTCTCTGGTTTCAACTGAGCTTTTTAAGTTTTTATTCAAATTCCAGTTAGCTAACATAGAGTGTAATATTAGTTTCAGGGGTACAATATAGTGATTCAACACTTCCATATAACATTTGGTGCTCCTCACAAGTGCACTCCTTAATCCCTATCACCAATTTAACCCATCCCCTCCACCAAATTCCTCTTGGGTAATCATTAGTTCTCTATAGTTAAAAGTATGTTTCTTTGTCTGTCTTTCTCTCTCCCTGATTTCCCTTTGATCATTTATTTTGTTTCTTAAATTTCATATATGAGTTAAATCACGTGGTAATTGAACATTTTTACAAGATTCCGTTTTACTTTCTCAGCATATCAATTACACTTATTTATAAAAACTCCTTGTTGCCCTAGAGGTTGCAACATATACTGAATTAATTGGAGTCTACCTTCAAATAACACTACGACATTTTATATATAGTACAATTATGACTAAATATCTCTAATTCCTCCTTTTTGTCCTTTGTGATATTCTTGCCATTGATTTTACTTATTCATATGCTATCATCACCCAATACACTGTTACTATTATTGCTTCA
>RCUC01115916.1:0-47105 GCA_003697995.1 Taxidea taxus jeffersonii | reverse complement strand
TTGGTTTATATAGTTGGCTGCTCCCATGTTAGGGGCATAGATATTTAAAATTGTTAGATCTTCTTGTTGGACAGACCCTTTGAGTATGATGTAGTGTCTTTCCTCATCTCTTATTATAGTCTTTGGCTTAAAATCTAATTGATCTGATATAAGGATTGCCACCCCAGCTTTCTTCTGATGTCCATTAGCATGGTAAATTGTTTTCCACCCCCTCACTTTCAATCTGGAGGTGTCTTCAGGTCTAAAATGAGTTTCTTGTACGCAGCCTATGGATGGGTTTTGCTTTTTTATCCATTCTGAAACCCTGTGTCTTTTGATTGGGGCATTTAGCCCATTTATGTTCAGGGTAACTATTGAGAGATATGAATTTAGTGCCATTGTATTGCCTGTAAGGTGACTGTTACTGTATGTTGTCTCTGTTCCTTTCTGATAATACTTTTAGGGTCTCTCTTTGCTTAGAGGACCCCTTTCAATATTTCCTGTAGAGCTGTTTTGGTGTTTACAAATTCTTTCAGTTTTTCTTTGTCCTGGAAGCTTTTTATCTCTCCTTCTATTTTCAATGATAACCTAGCTGGATATAGTATTCTTGGCTGCATGTTTTTCTCATTTAGTGCTCTGAATATATCATGCCAGTTCTTTCTGGCCTGCCAGGTCTCTGTGGATAAGTCTGCTGCCAATATAATATTTTTACCATTGTATGTTACAGACTTCTTGTCCCGTGCTGCTTTCAGGATTTTTTCTTTGTCACTAAGACTTGTAAATTTTACTATTAGATGGCGGGGTGTGGACCGATTCCTATTGATTTTGAGGGGTGTTCTCTGCACCTCCTGGATTTTGATGCTTGTTCCCCTTGCTATATTAGGGAAATTCTCTACAATAATCCTCTCCAGTATACTTTCTGCTCCTATTTATCTTTCTTCTTCTTCTGGAATCCCAATTATTCTAATGTTGTTTCGTCTTATGGTATCACTTATCTTTCGAATTCTCCCCTCATGGTCCAGTAGTTGTTTGTCTCTCTTTTGTTCAGCTTCTTTATTCTCTGTCATTTGGTCTTCTATATCACTAATTCTTTCTTCTGCCTCATTTGTCCTAACAGTAAGAGCCTCCATTTTTTTATTGCACCCCATTAATAGCTTTTTTTATTTCAACTTGATTAGACTTTAGTACTTTTATTTCTCCAGAAAGGGCTTTTATTTCTCCTGACAGGGTTTCTCTAATATCTTCCATGCCTTTTTCGAGCCCGGCTAGAACCTTGAGAATTGTCCTGAATTCCAGATCTGACATATTACCAATGTCTGTATTGATTAGGCCCCTAGCCTTCGGTCCTGCCTCCTGTTCTTTTTTTTTGTGGTGAGTTTTTCCACCTTGTCATTTTGTCCAGATAGGAATCCGCTGTTCTCCTTCTTAAGTGAACTTGGTCTTGGCTGGATTTCTTGTTGATCTTCTGGGGGAGGGGCCTGTTTTAGTGATTCCCAAGTGTCTCTGCCCCAGGCGGAATTGCACCTCCCTTACCAGGGGCCAGGCTAAGTAATCCTCTCAGGTTCGCTTTCGGGAGCTTTGTTCCCTGAACGCTTTCTGTAGAGTTCCGGAGGACGGGAATGAAAATGGCGGCCTCCCAATCTCTGGTTCGGAGGAGCTGAGAGCTAGGGGCCCCAGTCTTCAGTGCGCCTTCAGAGAAAAGCGTTTAATAACTCCCATCTCCCCAGCTCCAGCCACACTTAGAGAAAATCGTGCATAATCAGTCCCGTCTCACTGGCTTCTGGGAGCGCTCCGAGCTCACCCAGCCTGTGACCAAGCTGTTTCTGGCAGAGTCCCACCTGGAGTCTCCGAATCCCGTAGATCCCTGAGCTCTCCTGGGTCGGAGTCTCCCCGGATCTTGTGGGCACCCCTCGCACAGAACACCAGCCCGTGTCACAGAGCACCAGCCTGGGTCAGAGACCACAGCTCTAGGAAACCTCGGCTCTGTCTCTGCAGCTGCTTCCCCGCTCTAATACCTGTGAGCTCTGCGACACTCAGACACCCCGATCCTTCTGTGACCCCGGGGGACCTGCGTCCACATTGTCCCCGTGAGGTCTTCACCCCAGTTTAGCCCCTGGAGTGATGTCCCTCCCTGGGGAAGACTTTTAAAAGTCCTGATTTTGTGCTCCATTGTTCCACCGCTTGCCAGGAGCCGGCCCCTCCCCCTGGGGTCTATCTTCCCGTCGCGTTGGATTCACTTCTCCGCTAGTCCTACCTTTTAAAAAGTGGTCGATTTTCTGTTTCTAGGATTGTTGTTTTTCTTCTCTTCGATCTCCTGTTGGATTCGTAGGTGTTCGGAATGGTTTGATAGGCTATCTAGCTGATATCCTGCTGCCTGATGTCATCTCAGCCTGCTACTTCTCCGCCATCTTGACTCCTCAGTCTTGACACACTGGTCATTATTGTAACACAGGCTAGCAGGATTGAAGGCACTCCTGGGTAGTTACATGTTACCTCATTTAACACTATTATGCAGCAGGTGTCACTTTCAAATTTGTCATATCATGGTTCGAGCATGATGTGAGTCAAACAGGACATTTCTTCAGCGATCAGCTACCATGAGATTTAAAATAATCCACATGGAGATGATAAACGGAGAAGGTGTTTGGTTCTGTATTCCTTTAAATGTCTTCCTACTGGCATTTCCAGAGCCTGGAACTCAGGACTCCTTTGGCTTTAGCCAGATGACATGCACTTTATATTGGAAAGCATTTTCTGAATTTCAAATAGCGGTTTGGATGTTGGAGCCATGGATCATTGGAGCCGTGGGTCTCTATGGTGGGTTCCCCTGAGGCAGGTGAGATCCAGGACTCTCAGACTGAGAGCAAAAAACATGTTCTAGAGTGCTTTCAATTTTCTCCATTTAGTTCTATAATTTTAAGGACTAATAATCCATGGGAAAGAATCCATAGAAGAACAGAGAAATTAAAATATGAGGATTTCACTCAATTTCATCATAACCATTTTCTTTAGCTCTTTGTTAAAGACATTTTATATACTTTTAAAACATGGATTTCCTTCTGAATTAACATAATATATAATGCCATTATGGCTGTTATGTTGTGTTCCATAGTGATAATTTTAATACTTCCAATATATAACTTCTTATTACACATTGTAAAGGAATGAGAAAAACTTTTTGTATATAGGATGCTTTTCACATTCTTTTGGGTTACATTTTACAATGATATCTGGAAGAGCATATATCAGTGATTCCAAGGGATAAGGGTAGTCTTAAAGTTCTCACTTAACATTTTCAAATGGAAATACAGATAATTTTCATTGTTATCCTATAATTATCTGTTAACATATTCTAACCAGTAACTTATATTACAAAGAAAAACTTAAACCCAGTAGTAAAGATATAAAAACTATTATTTTGTTTAATCTGTGCTTCTTTAATTTTTTCTGAGAATGTACATTTTTTATGATTGTGTCAATCTGATTTATCATATATCAATTATGCACAATATATTGATGAATTTATCAGGAAACTTGAAATTTGGTTCCTATTCAACCTCCCAAATTAGATGAATATATTTTATTTCATCAATTACCTCCTCTATTAATTAGTTTCCCATAGGAGAAATTATATTTTTCTTGAGTAAATGAAAGTGGTTGTCCATTTTCCAGTGATCAGTTAAGTACTCACAAAATAATATCTTATGTTATTTTTGCAGTATCCAGGTAATATAGTTAATGACTCACTTTAATATTTTTTATTCATTTTTAAGGACTCACTTTTAAAACACAAACTTGAGACCCATAGGATGTAAGAATGTGCTCTACTTTCCAGAGCTTGCAATTGTTGGAATCCATCCTTGAGGTGTGCTCTGACTGAGACACATGCCCATGCACTTAACCTCCTCAGTCCTCCCTGCTTGAATTGTGCGTGGCCTGGAACCTCTGAGAGGGTCTTTTATGTAACTTGAATTGTAGAGAGGACAGGAGTTCATGTGTTCCCTTGGCTTAATCAACATTCCTAGTTATTTTGTATGTTTTATTGCTCTCACAAATTTATTTAAAATGTGTTAATTAAATTTATATTGAGTTTATAAATTAAAATTATATTGAGTTTGTAGGAAGACTGAGCCTGGGAATGCATCCATCCAGAAAAGTAGAAAGAACAGTTCACTTGTTAAAATCCGTTTACCAATTACATGAAAGGTAACCATTTAGTGTAGCCTATGACTTTGAGAGTCCATTACTTACTTTATTTTGTTTGCTAATGTCTCAAGCTTCTTACTATCAAGAGAATAGTTGGAATAAAAAAAAAAAACTGAGATAACTAACAAGAATGTCGAGAGTTAACTTCCAGAAGCTTGGTCTGGGATTGATGGTCCTTCACTGATACCTGGTTTCTCCCCTTGACTTCCCAGATACAAATCATATTCTCACATCTCCGCTACTTCATGTGCAATTTCAAAGTAAAATAGTGTCTACTTCTTGTAGTTGTTATGTTGGATGAGACATTGTATATTAATGGGGTTCTTATAGTCCTTGGAATACTATTTTCTACAACTTCTCATCATCCTCATTATGTCTGAGTTGTTACATCTGTAGCATGTACATGAGAATCAGGGTTATTTAGCTTTAATAGTTAGGATCTAATTGAAAAAAAGACCACATGAGGACTAGCCCAAAATATTGGTCAGTGAGGTATTTAACATAGAACATAGAGATGGGAATGGTGAAGCTTTGCTATTTCCAAGAAAACCAGTTTGAAGTGTGGATAGAAATGAAACAATGAATCTAAAGGGATGTTAGATTCTGTGTAATCATAGGTTTTATACAAACAGAATATCATAATATAATATCTTTTTTAATTAGTGTCAGAGATAGAATTTAGTGATTCATCAGTTGCAGACAACACCCAGTGTTGTCATTCTATCAAGTGCCTCCTCAATGCCCATCACCCAGTTACCCCATCCCCCACCACTTCCCCTCCTGGTTTTAATGTGTAATAAAACAACACAGGTGGTTAGATATACTCTTGAATGAACATCTACTTTGTGTTTTAAACTTGTGGCATTAAACATAATTGAAATGAACTGTTGATAGGAAATACGAAAGAATAAACTTTTATCTTTTAATATTTGTGCTTATTTTTAATGGAAAATATTATTTTATGTATCATAAATTCCATGTTCTAGTACAATTTTTAAAATATATTAAAACATAAGAAACTTAAAATTAATAATCAAAGAACCTATTGCCTTGGAATGATTAAAATTACCATAGTATTGTATGTTTGTTTTCTTTTTAAAAAATTCATAGTTAGTGTATTGAATGCAATGTTCAGTCCACACTTATTATAAATGTTATGTCACTGAAATTATTCCTAGATTTAAAAAAATGTGTAACTTAATTTACGTTTGTTTTCAAATAAATATTTGTTTTACTTGAAAACATTTGTTTGGGAAATACCTATTTTAGCTAGTGAATATAACAGCAAGGTAATTATTAAGGATAATCTTTGTAGAGATATTGTATTATGTAATGTGCTATACATTTATATGTATTATCTGTTAATTCTTAAAGAGAAATATACTATATTTCATTCCATTTTTCACATAATAAGGCTGATATGTAGATAGATTTAAATTTAAATTATCTAAATGTATCCAACCACTAATCAGTAGAATAGGTACTCAAGCACAAGAAGTCTAGCCCTTAAGTCTGTACTTCAACACTCATAAAGAAAATCATTGTATTGAGTGAAGGATCAGGGAGAACATTAGTGCTCTCACTTCTCCACCTTTCAAAATATGCATTGTTAAATAAGTCACCAACTCTCTGAAATTTAATTTCCTGCTGGATAAATGTTTATCATAAACATTTATTTTTTAACATGACTTTTCATTTGGAAGCATAAAATAGAATGAATGTAATGTCTGATATCACAATTTTTATTTTAAAATGAAATTAGTTTAAACTAATTTCTTCCTCAATCATAAATTCACATAGGACATTCAAAACCATAATTAAAGTAACTTATCATCTGAGAAATATATTTAAACATTATTTGAAGCATGAGCATTAGCTGATAATTTCCAATACAAAAATAGAGCACAAAATGAACCACAATAGAACAAATGAAGCCAGCGCTGGAAAACCATCTAGAAAACTATGAATTACCTGAATATGGAAACAAGGAGGCTGACTTGAGATTGATAACATGTCCAGATCTTACTAGTGTCTAACAAGTAAGTTAAGAAAAGACTTCAGTGTTTTATCTCCCTATCCTTGTTCTTGAAGCAATTTGAAATTCATATCTCTATCTCCAAAATGTCCTGATTTTTTGGTGGCTGAATTGAAGAATGTTTATGTTATTTTCCTGTGATTCAGCAAATCCAACAAAGAGCAGATCTGTCTACTCACACCAAAAAATAAAGAGGAGAACTCTAGAATGCATGTTCTAGGGTTTGATGTATTTGATGACCATAGATGAAGGGCTGTTTAAAAATAATATCAAACTTAGCATGGTCACAGTTTCAAACAATTTCCATATCAAAGATAGTAGTTTTATCCAAATAATATACAGATGGCTCATGATGAGAAAACCGATCAGTGCAATGCAATTACAGCCCATTAACATGAAAGAGAAACTGACTTATTAGCATCCCACATATATGCAATATAAAATAAACATCAACCAGAAAAATGAAATAACAGAATTTTTTCTGTGTGTTTTAAATAGGCTGGGGAATATATTTGCAAAGTATGTAAACAAAAAGGACAATGTACATAAATAACAAAATGCATAAAGTTACTTAAATCTATAAGAAAAATTGAAACAATACAATAAAACATGAATGTAAGATTTTTAAAAATTTAAATTCAATTAGCCAACATACAGTACATCTTCAGATATAGAGATCATTCATTCATCATTTGCATATAACACTCAGTGCTCATCACATCAGGAGCCCTCCTTAATGCCCATCACCTGATTACCCCACCGCCCACCCACCTCCACTCCAGCAGCTGTCAGTTTCTCACCCTTAGTTAAGCAGTCTTATGGTTTGTCTCCCTCTCTGATTTCTTCCCATCCTCTTATCACCTCCCTCCCCCTATGATCCTCTGCACTGTTTCTTCTAGTCCACAAATGAATGAAATTTTTACAATTGTTTTTCTCCACCTAAAGTATTTTATTTAGCATAACACACTCCAATTCCATCCACATCGATGTATTCATAGTACTTGTCCTTTCCAATGGCTGAGAAATACTCTATTGTTTCTTTATACTACATCTTCTTTATCCATTCATCCATCAGTGGGTATCTTGGCTCTTTCCACAGTTTGACTATGGTGGACTTGTTCCTCTAAACATAGGGGTATAGGTGCCCATTCAGGTCACCACATCTGCATGTTTGGTGTTGTAGAGTATCTCTATTTTTAACTTTTTGAGGAACCTCTATACTTTTTTCCAGAGTGGCTTCTCCACCTTGCATTTCCAACAGTGTACAAGGTTTACCCATTCTCTACATCCTTGCCAACATTTGCTATTTCCTGACTTGTTAATTTTAGGCATTTTGACTGGTGTAAGGTGGTATTTCATTGTGTGGTCTCAATTTATATTTCTCTGATTACAAGTGATATGGAACATGTTTTCACATGTCTGTTGTTCATTTGTATGTCTCCTTTGGAGAAATGGCTTTTCATGTCTTCTGCCCATTTCTTGACTGGACTCTTTGTTTGCTGGGTGTTGAGTTTGAGAAGTTCTTTATACAATTTAGATACTAGCCCGTTATCTGATATGTCATTTGCAAATATCTTCTGCCATTCTGTAGACTGGCTTTCAGTTTTGTTGACTCCTACATTTGTTGTGCAGATTTTTATCTTGAAAGAGCCCCAATGGTTCATTTCTGTTTTTCTTTCTCCTGCTTTTGGAGACATGACTAGTAAGAAGTTGCTGCAGCCAAGGTCAAAAAGGTTGCTGCCTGTGTTCCCCTCTAGGATTTGGATGGATTCCTGTCTCACATTTGGGTCTCTCATCCATTTTGGTTCTATCTTTATGTATGGTGTAAGAATAGGCTCCAATTTCATTCCTTTGCATGGAGCTGTTGAATTTTCCCAATGCCATTTGTTGAAGAGACTGTCTTTTTTCCATTAGACATTCTTTCTTGCTTTGTTGAAGATTAGTTGATTATAGAGTTGGGGGTTCATTTCTGACACTGTTCTCTTCTATTGATCTGTGAATCTGTTTTTGTGCCAGAACCATACTGCTCTGCTAATTACAGCTTTGTAATATGGCTTGAATCAGGCATTGTGATGCCACAAGCTGTCATTTTCTTTTTCAACATTCCTCTGGATATTTGATCTTTACTGGCTCCATACAAAATTTGAGATTGATTATTCCAGCTCTGTGAAAAACATTGGTGGTATTTTGATAGCTATTGCACTGAATGTGTAGACTGTTGTGGGTAGCATAGACATTTTACAAATGTATATTTTTCTAATCCATGAGCATAGAAAGTTTTTCATTTTCTTTGTACCTTCCTCACTTGTTTCATAAGTATTTTGTAGTTTTTAGAGTATAAACACTTTACTCCTTTGGCTATGTTTCTTCCTAGGTACCATGTGGCTTTTGGTGCAATTGTGGGTTGGATCAATTCTATAATTACTCTTTCTTCAGCCTGTTAGTATATAGAAATGCAGCTGATTTCTTTGTACTGATTTTATATCCTGGCACATCATTGAATTGCTCAATGACTTCTAACAACTTAAAGTTGAAATATTTTGTTTTCTTTTTCTTCAAATAAAATATTGTGTCTTCTGCAAAGAGTGAGACTTTGGCTTCTTTTCCAATTTGAAATTCCTTTTATTTCTTTTTGTTTTCTGATTGCTGAGGCTTGAACATCTAGTAATATGGTTAACAACAGTGGTGAGAGTGGGCATTCCTGTTGTGTTCCTGACTTGAGGGGTAAACCCCTCAGTTTTTCCCATTCAGAATGATATTTGATGCTGGCTTTTTGTATGTAGATTTTAAGATATTGTGCTATGTTCCCCCCTCCCTATATTTAAGAGTTTTAATTAAGAAAGGATGCTGTATTTTTCAAATGCTTAAGGCTGAAATTTAAAACATTTTTTATGTTCCTTAGGGTTATATTCACATGCAAAATTGATTTTTTATAATGCACACATTTCATTAAATTCAGCATTTTGTGAGTGCATATTAGATTTAAAAATTAACTATTGCAAGACCTCTAAATTCAGACAAATTGCCTGTAATCACAAGCACACCCCAGGATAACATAGCCAGTATGGTGGCAGGTGTTCCAAAGCAGAGTCTGTGATAGTAGGGAGCCTGGTACATTGAAACCATGTGCTGAAAACACATATAAAACAGAGAAATATAGCCATTTTGTGTCCATCTCCTGCAATCTGAGCGATAGTAGTTTTACATTTGATTTTGCATATTTTATATTGAAACAGTTTCTCATTTCATTGAAAGAAACCTTGAGAAACTAATTTAAGCATATGAGAAACATCAAAAATTAAAATTAAGGAATATATCATATCAATATTGACTAAATGCAGGACTATGAGGTTCTCTCAAGACAGAAGTACTAACATTTTAGACAACTAGAATTTCATAATATTTCCTAATAGCATGAGTAAATTATATGTGGCACACTAACAAGATATACAAAAACAATAGAGAAATGTAATGTGTACTGCAATATATGCTTGTTATGTGATTTTCTTTGGATTAAAAAGTACTGTGTAATAACAGCATAACAGTATGATAGATGATAAGGCTGACATCTTGTTACAAAGTGAAAGACTAAAGACATAATTATTCCTCCAAATCTCTCTCTCTCTCTCTCTCCCCCTCTTGCTCTTTCTGTCATTTGGCCATCTCTTCTTACGTAAATGCCTAACTTTCCTTTCAACCAACTCATTCCTTATCATTCCTTGTCTTGCGGGAATGAGGGCAGCCATGGAGGATTTAAATGACACCACAGAAATGAACTTCATTCCCTTAGGGCTCTTTAACCACACTCAGACCCACATGTTCCTCTTCTCTGTGGTGCTCATGATCTTCCTCATCTCCCTATTGGGCAATGCCCTCATGATCGTGCTCATCCTTGAGGACCCCCAGCTTCACACGCCCATGTACTTCTTGCTTAGCCAGCTCTCCCTCATGGACATGATGCTGGTCTCCACCATAGTCCCCAAAATGGCAACCAACTACCTGATGGGCACCAGGACCATCTCTCCTGCTGGCTGTGGCACCCAGATCTTCCTGTTTCTCACTCTGGGAAGGAGTGAATGCTTCCTCTTAGCGGCCATGGCTTATGACCGCTATGTGGCCATCTGTCACCTCCTGCGCTACCCCATCCTCATGAATCAGAAGCTCTGCTTCCACATGACCGCAGGCTCCTGGTTTCTGGGAGGGGTGGATGGGCTGATGCAGACTGGGGCCACTCTGAGCTTCCCTTACTGCCATTCTCGGGAAATCAACCACTTCTTCTGTGAGGCACCCTCACTCGTGTGCCTTGCCTGTGCTGACACCACATTTTTTGAATTTTTCATGTATGTGTGCTGCATCCTGATGTTCCTCATCCCTCTGTCTCTCATTCTGGCCTTCTACAGTCTCATCTTGGCTGCTGTGCTTCACATGAAGTCCATAGCAGCTCAGAAGAAAGCTTTTGCCACCTGCTCCTCTCACCTGGCTGTTGTGGGGCTCTTCTATGGCACCATAATATTCATCTACATGCGGCCCAAATCCTACCATTCAGTGGCCCGTGACAAGGTGGTCTCTGCTTTTTACACCATCTTCACACCTGTGTTGAACCCCCTTATATACAGTGTGAGGAATAAAGATGTGAAGGGGGCTTTGAGAAAGTGGCTGGAGAAACGTTTTCTGGGACATCAATAGTGAGAGTGATTTGATAAACTGGTAGCAGCCCAGCTGTATCCACTATGAATTGATACATTTTACTATTGATACATTTTGCTCTTATTTGACCAGTTTTCCCTGTTTAAATAAAACTTTTTTTTTAAAGATTTTATCTCTCTACTTGACAGACAGAGATCACAAGTAGGCAGAGAGGCAGAGAGAGAGAGAGGAGGAAGCAGGCTGTCCGCAGAGCAGACGGCCCAACACAGGGCTCAATCCCAGGACCCCAGGACCACGACCCGAGCCAAACAGCAGCTTTAACCCACTGAGCCACCCAGGTGCCCCAAAACTATTTCTTTTTTATTTGGTAAATTAAGATTTATATTTTTCCTGCTTTGACACATTGTCATAGTATTTTTGTTCTGGACGTTGGACCTCATATGGTCAACACTGATAAAATAAAGGAGATTTTCAACCTTTAATGTCCTTAGGCCCTGCTTATGAGATCTCAATGTAGCTAAATTTTAAAAATTACCAGAGTCAGCAAATTCAGTTTCTGACCCTGACATTGATTGTACATCTGTTTCATTTATAAATAACATAAATGAGAGAATTCCAAGCATAAAGCAAAGGGTAGAACATCCCTGGTTCCCATGAGACTGGAGTCAAACAGTCCTGCAGATAAACTAAGTCCTAAAGTTAGAGTCCTAAGATAAGATAAGATAAGCTCTATAACCTTCTGAAATGTGTTTCATCTAATGATTTGTAATATTTCATGTCTTATGTCCTTAGCAAAGACTGTATTCCAGGCAGTGGACCTAACCTAGGCTTGAAAAACAAGACAAAAACAAAAACAGAACAACAACAACAACGAAGGACCTTTTCCTTTAAAGATTCTAAAAGGTTTCTTCATTTTGTGTCAATAACACCAATTCTGTTTTGTGTGTGTGTGATTTTGTGCATGAATTATTTTAAAAAAAAATGGAAAACCCAAAAGACTCCACCCCCAAACTACTAGAACTCATAGAGCAATTCAGTAATGTGGCAGGTTACAAAGTCAATGTACAGAAATCAGTTGCTTTCACAGAAAGGGAAATTAGAGAATCGATTCCATTACTATAGCACCAAGAACCTTAAGATACCTAGGAATAAACCTAATCAAAAAGGTAAAGGACCTGTACTCAAAGAACTACAGAACACTCATGAAACAAATTGAAGAAGACACAAAAAGATGGAAGACCATTCCATGCTCTTGGATTGGAAGAATAAACATTGTTAAAATGTCTAGACTGCCTAGAGCAATCTATACTTTCAATGCCATTCCAATCAAAATTCCACAGGTATTTTTCAAAGAGCTGGAGAAAATAACCCTAAAATTTGTATGGAATCAGAAGAGACCCCGAATTGCAAAGGATATGCTGAAAAAGAAAAACAAAACAGGCAGCATCACGTTACTTGATTCCAAGATTTACTACAAAGCTGTGATCACCAAGACAGCATGGTACTGTCATAAAAACAGACACATAGACCAGTGGAACAGAGTAGAGTGCCCAGATATGGAATGTCAACTCTAGGGTCAAATAATCTTCAAAAAAGCAGGAAAAAATATCCAGTGGAGAAAAGACTGTCTCTTCAATAAATGGCGCTGGGAAAATTGGACAGCTATATGTAGAAGAATGAAACTCAACCATTCTCTTACACCTTACACAAAGATAAACTCGAAATAGATAAAAGACCTCAATGTGAGACAGGAATCCATCAGAATCCTAGAGGAGAATATAGGCAGTAACCTCTTTGATATCAGCCACAGCAACTTCTTTCAAGATATTTCTCCAGTGTCAAAGGAAACAAAAGCGAAAATGAACTTTTGGGACTTCATCAAGATCAAAAGCTTCTGTACAGCAAAGGAAACAGTCAACAAAACAAAGAGGCAACCCACAGAATGTGATAAGATATTTGTAATTGACAGTACGGACAAAAGGCTGATATCCAAGATCTATAAAGAATTTCTCAAACTCAACACACACAAAACAGATAATCATGCAAAAAATGGGCAGAAGACATGAACAGACACTTCTCCAATGAAGACATACAAATGGCTAACAGATACATGAGAAAATGTTTATCATCACTAGCCATCAGGGAGATTCAAATTAAAACCACATTGAGATACCACCTTACACCAGTTAGAATGGCCAAAATTAGCAAGACAGGCAACAACGTGTGTTGGAGAGGATGTGGAGAAAGGGGATCCCTCTTACACTGTTGGTGGGAATGCAAGCTGGTGCAAGCACTTTGGAAAAAAGTGTGGAGATTCCTTAAGAAATTAAAAATAGAGCTTCCCTATGAACCTGCAACTGTGCTATTGGGTATTTACCCCAAAGATACAGATGTAGTGAAAAGAAGAGCCATCTGCAGCCATTATTGATTTGTTCATAGTAGCAATGTGCATGGTGACCAAACTGTGGAAAGAACCAAGATGCCCTTCAACGTATGAATGGATAAGGAAGATGTGGTCCATATACACTATGGAGTATTATGCCTCGATCAGAAAGGATAAACACCCAACTTCTGTATCAACATGGATGGGACTGGAAGAGAATATGCTGAGTGAATAAGTCAAGCAGAGAGAATCAATTATCATATGGTTTCACTTGTTTGTGGGGCATAACAAATAACACGGGGGACATGGGAAGATGGAGAGGAGAAGGGAGTTGAGAGAAGTTGGAAGGGGAGATGAACCATGAGAGACTATGGACTTTGAAAAATAATCTGACGGTTTTGAAGGGGCAGGGGTTGGGAGGTTGGGTGAGCCTAGTGGTGGGTATTATGGAGGGCACTCATTACATGGAGTACTTGGTGTGGTGCATAAACAATGAATTCTGTTACACTGAAAAGAAATTAAAAAATAAAATTAAAAAAGATTAATAAATAAAAGGATCAATGCAAAAAAAATCTTATGTAGAAAGAGTACTTCATTCATTCATGTGTACACTCAACAACTGATTTATTACTTTATGTGTGTGTAACTGCTACAGGCATTTTTTTAGATATTTATTTATTTGTTTGTTTGTTTATTTGGCAGATAGAGATCCCAAGTAGGCAGAGAGGCAGGCAGAGAGTGAGGGAAGCAGGCTCCCCGCTGAGCAGAGAGCCCGATGTGGGGCTTGATCCCATGACCTGAGCCAAAGGCAGAGGGTTAACCCACTGAGCCACCCAGGCGCCCCTATACAGGCATTTTGATATGGAAGGAAAAAAAGATAAGAACCAACAGAAATCTTTGAACTCATCAGGTTTGGATTTCAATACTGGGAGATATAAAATTAATAAAATAAACATGAATAGTTTAGATTATGTCAAATATAATAATTAAAAGAAAAAATGCTGGATATGGGAAAGGGTTAAGACAGAGAGTTTTGTAATTTTATATAAAATAGTCCAATAGAAACATATATGAGAGTGATACTTGGTGAAAATTTAACTGAGATGAAGAAATAATTAAAATGGATATGTCATAGAGAATGTTCTTGATGTAGAAAAGAGTAAATGAAAAATTTTTGAAGAGGGAATGTGACTGACAGGAGAAAGAAAATGAAGGACTAAATTGGAGGGCTCTAGGAAATGAGTAGTAACAGAGCCAGTAGAGTGTTAAATAACAGTGTTGACAATAGACATCCTTGTCTTGCTCCTGATCATAGAGGAAATCCTCTCAGTTTTTCCCCATTGAAGATGATACTAGCTGTGGGTTTTCATATATAGCCTTTATTACATTGAAGTATGATCCTTGGAAACTTACTTTGTTGAGGATTTTTATCATGAATGAATACTGTACTTTGTCAAATGGTTTTTTTCTGCATCTACTGGGATGATTGCATGGTTCTTATCCCTATTTGTATTATTGTGGTCTATCTCATTGACTAATTTGTGAATATTGAATCACCCTTGCAACAAAGGAATTAATGCCACTTGATCAGGATAAATGATTCTTTAATATACTGTCAGATTCAATTGGCTATTATTTTCTGAGCATTTTTGCATCCATATTTGTCAAAGATGTTGGCCTGCAGTACTCTTTGGTGGACTCATTCTCTGGTTTTGGAACTGTGGTAATTCTGGCTTTGTAGAACGAGCTTGGAATTTTTCCTTCCATTTCTATTTTTTTTTAATGGTTGAGAGAATATATATATTATCTCCTTGTTGGGAATTTTTCTTTTTTATTATTGACTCAATTTCTTTGCTAAACACTGGTCTGTTCATGTTTTCTATTTTATCTTCCTATGTCAGTTTTTGGTAGTTCATTTATTTCCAGGAATTTATCCATTTCTTCCATTTTCCTAAATTTTTCCTTGCAATGTTTTCCAACAATTATTTTTATTTCTCTGGTGGTGTTATTTCTCCTGTCCCATTTGTGATTTTATTTATTCCTGTCTTTTTTTTTCTCTTTGCTTTTTGATAATTCTGGTGGGCATTTATTCTTTTTTTTTTTTTAAGTTTTTCAAAGAACAACCTCCTGGATTCATTTATCTGTTCTATTCTGTTTGTTTTGTTTTCTCTTCTTTTTTGTAGTTTCTATGCCATTTATTTTTTGTTGTAATCATTAGTATTTCCCATTTGTGATGACTTTAGGCTTTGTTTGTTTTTCATTTCTAGTTTCTTTAGGTGTAAGATTAGGTTATTTGAGATTGTTCTTGCTACTTGGGTAGCTCTGTATTACTGTATATTTCCCCATTAGGACCATTTTTGCTGCATTCCAGTGGCTTTTGACCATAATATTTTCACTTTTATTTTCCCATGTATTTTTTAGTTTCTTCTTTGATTTCTTGGATGACCCATTCATATTTTAGTAGGATGTTCTTTAAACTCCATTTATTGTGGCTTTTCAATTTTTTTCTTGTGGTTGACTTCAAATTTCATAGAATTGTGGTAAGTAAATATACATGATCTGATCACAATCTCTTTGTGTCTCTTAAGACCTGATTTGTGACCTAGTATGTAATCTTTTCTGGAGAATGCCCCATGTGCACTTAAAAAGAATGTGTAGAAGCACCTGAGTGACTCAGTCATTAAATGTCTGCCTTCAGCTGAGGTCATGATCCCAGGGCCCTGGAACTGAGCATCTTATGGGACTCCCTGCTCACTGGGAAGACTGCTTCTCCCTCTCCCATTGCCTCTGCTTGTGTTCTCTTTTGCTGTCTTTCTCTCCATCAAAGAAATAAATAAAATCTTTAAAAGAAAGAGAGAGAGAAAGCAAGAAGGCAAGAAAAAGTATTCTGCTGTTGTGGAATGAAATGTTCTGAATGTATCTGTTAAGTCCACCTAGCCCAGTTTGTCATCCAAAGCCATTATTTCCTTGTTGATTTTCTGCTTAGATCTATCCATTGATATTAGTGGAGTAAGCAAGTCCCATACTATTATTTTATTATTACTAATTATTTCCTTTATGTCTGTTATTGTTTTATATATTTGTGTGCTCCCACGCTGAGGGCATAAATATTTAAAATTATAAGATCTTGTTAGATAGTCTGCTTAGTTGATATAGTGCCCTTCTTAATCTCTTGTTAGAGTCATTGTTTTAATATCGGGCTTGCCTAATATAAGTATTGCTATTCATTCTGTTTATTTAATGTCCATTTGCATGATAGTTCTCTCCCCCCACATTTTCAATCTGCAGCTGTTTTTAGGTCTAAAATGAGTCCTTCTAGGCCAACTATAGATAGGTCTTCTTTTTTATTCATTCTGAAATCCTGTGTGTTTTGATTGGAGTGCATAATCCATTTATATTCAGAGTAATTTACTGAGGTTTTATTTACTTATTTGACAGACAGAAATCACAAGTAGGCAGAGAGCCAGACAGAGAGAGAGAAGAGGAAGCAGACTCCCCCCTGAGCAGAAAGCCTGATGCAGGCCTTGATCCCAGGACCCGGAGATCATGACCCGAGCTGAAGGCAGAGGCTTAAAATACTGAGCCACCAGGATACCCTCACATTCACAGTAATTTTTGATAGATATGTATTTCATGTCATTTTCCTACTGTTATGATATTATTTCTGGCTATTTCCTCTATTCCTTTCTAGTCTTTGCCACTTTTGCTCTTTCCTTCCCATTCAAAGATTCCCCTTTAGTATTTCTTGCAGGGCAGGTATAGTTGTCAAAAACTTTTAATTTTTGTATGGGAATCTCTATCTCTCTTTCTATTCTAAATGATAGCTTCAGTGGGGAAAATATTCTTGGCTGCAGATTTTACTCATTCCCTACATTAAACAGATTAAGCCACCCTCTTCCAGCTTGCCAGGTTTCTGCGGAGAGATCCGTGGCTAACCATATTGGTGTTTCTTTGTGGGTTAGGAACTTCTTTTCTCTTCATTCTTTTAGAATTATTTTTCTTTTAAACTGTATTTTGCAAATTTAACTACAAAGCGTCTTAGTGTTGGCCTGCTTTTATGATTTTGATGGGAGTTGTCTGTGTTCCTGGATTTGGATTTCTGTTTCCTTCACCAGATTAAGGAAGTTGTCAGATATAATTTCCTCAAATAATCCCTCTGCCCCCTTTTCTCTCTCTGCTTCTAGAGTGCCTATGATACAAGTGTTATAATGCTTTATGGAATCATGGAGTTTCATAGACTACCCTCATGAGTCATCATTCTTCTCTCTTTCATTAGCACTCAATATTTTCCATAATTTTATCTTCTATATCACTTATTCATTCCTCTGTTTCTTCCATTCTTGTGGTCATTACATGCAATCAGTTTCATACCATAGTTGTTGCATTTTTCATTTCAGCCCGATTGGCTGTTTTTCTTTGTTAACTCTTATCTCTGCTACAGTTGTGTCCCTGATGACTTCCATGCTTTTCTCAACCCCAGAGAGCTCTTTTATGTTTGTGGCTTTAAATTTTCCATCGGGCATATCACTTATATCTCCTTCAGGTATATCTCTGGTTGTGACCTTTTCTTGTTTCTTTCTTTTGGGGATGACTTCTATTTTGGAATGTTGTCTGGGCCTGTTTCCTCTTCTGTGTTAGAAAAGTCCTTTATAATTCCTGCTTTTGAGAGTGATGGTTTTATAAAGAAGAATGAGGCCATTTAGTCTCCAGGGTCTGCCATTTTAGGGGATCTTTGATATGTGCTGCACTCACTCTTCTGCCGTATTTTAGCTGTTCTATCCCTCAGGTCAGTTGTCTGCAGAGGTTCTCCTTGACTCCAGTGGGCAGTGTTTTGTCCTTGGCCAGAGGGTGGTAAATTTTATCCAGGAGAGTTCTGGTTGGTTTGTTAAATGAGACCTGATGCTACTTCCTCTGGTCTTGCAACCTGCCCAACTCTGTGGTTGGTAGATGTGGTGTATATGGATGTTGGTGCTGGTATTCTGGCAAGATACCCACCATCTTGGTCCTTAAGCACAGTTGCCTGGGAAAAGCAGCAGAGGCAAGGCGGTGGGATTTGTTCCAAGTAGATTAGGCAGATAGTGTTGGCTCTGTGCTGTTAACTGAAGTTGGTTTATGCTGAGGGGCCAGGGGAGGAAAATGACTCTAGCCAGCTCCTTCATTTCCAGAAAGGGGACTCAGTGTTTTCTCAGGAAATATGCACGAAGGATTGGATACTTCCTCCTGGAGCATCTCAGGCATCTTTCAGATCTTCTTTTTCACACTCTCTGTCCCCAGGTTAGTTACCTGTCTGGAGCAACACAATGCACTTTCCACTCTATCTCAGCCAACTCTGCTGACTTTGGAAACTCCAAATCATAGTGACACAGGGAGGGGACTGCCCTGGTCTTCTTGGGGGGGTCTCACTTCAGTGGGACTGATGCAGGTTTGACCAAGGAGGGCAGTCTTGTCAGAGTGCAGGGTCCTGGGATTTGTAGCAAAGCAGACTAAACAGTCAGTATCTAATTTGTCCACCCCACAGGTGCCTCTATACCTATGTTGAGGTGTGGAGGAGTGAAATGGCAACTGATGGCTCTTTTGGCCCCTGATGGGGACTCTGTGAATGTCTTCTCTGAAATGCACTAAAAGAAGAAGGAACCATCTTTTTTCTGGCTGCCTTAGGGGATCCTCTAATCACACTGTCTGCCCCTGTGTTGCTTGCATGTCTTTCTCCAGGAGTAGGGCAGCACTCACAGGACCTCTAATACTATAGTGTTTGAGTCCTGCTATTTGCAAAAACTCACAAAAATCAGCCCTTCTCTTTTACTTTCTGGAAATATTCTCCTTTGATTTAGCTTTGTGCATCCCTCTCTCTCGCACCTTTCTCCATTACCAAGGCTCAGTCTTCAGATTGATTTCTTGGTTATTTAGAATTATTTGATATTATCTAGATGTGTTCTAGAGATGAGGCAAGCCCACAATGCTCAACTACTCTGCCATCTTAGCTCCTTTTCCATAAAGGGATTCTAAGCTTTTAATAAGCATTCTCAGTAGTTTACTTCTATTGGTTCGTAATTCACTTAAAATACTTTTCTCACACTGTGTCAAGTGCATATAACAAAAGCAACAAAGTTTACCACTGTTAAATGTTTATGTATTAGATAAATTTAGAGGTTGATCATCCTGAAAATAAAGAAGTCAGCTTCAGTGCCTTTCACTTGCACAGGGCATTCAAAGGCCATATCTTAATTGTGTATTGTATTTTTTTTCATAGATAAGAACTCAAGATTGTACATGTCAAGCTACCAAAATTATGATTTTGACCCATGACATTTTAACATGTTTAAATTATTTCCACCAGTGACTAACCTGAAGGTAAGTGTTGATTGCTTTTGGAACTCAAACATTACTTAAAATCTGAGATCTGGATTCTATCATTCCTTTTTTTTTCTTTGGAGACTGACATCCAATCATTACTTGCAAGAACCCCCTGCTTGGAGAAAGTGTTTACACAAAGTGCTTTATTTTATTTATTTGTTAAATTTTAATTCCATCATAATTGACATCCAGTGTTATATTAATTTCAGATAAACAATATAGTAATTCAACAGTATCATATATCACCATTTCTCATGTTGACAAATACAATTAAGGTATTTTCAAGAAATGTGAGAGTCAATATTTTCAACCAATTTTACATGTAAGACATTTGGGAGAAAAGAAAATAGGACATATGAACTCAATAGACACTTTGTATAAGGAAAAATACATGTTTTATTTTCTCTGAACTCTAAATTACTGTACGTTGACTTTCAAGTTATTACAATGTTATTTATTTTTTCTTCCATTCTTCCTTCCTTCTATTCTTTCCTTCCTTCAATTCTTCCTTCTTTCTTGCCTTCCTTTCTTTTTCTTTCTTTCTTTTCTCTGTCTCCTCCTCCCTCTCCTCCTCTTCTTCTCTTTTCATTCTCCTCCTACTCTTTCTTATTTTTTTTTCATTTTTTTCTTTTTTTAAGATTGTATTAATTTATTTGACAGGGAGAGACAGGAAGAGAGGGAACAAATAGCAGGGGAAGTGGGAGAGGGAGAACCAGGCTCCCTGCAGATCATGGAGTACCACACGGGGACCAATTTGATGACCCTGGCATCATGGCCTGAGCTGAAGGCTGATGCTTAAAGATTGAGTCACCCAGGCGCCCCTCATACTTTTATTCTTATTCTTATTCTTATTCTTTATTCTTATTCTTATTTTTATTCTTATTGTTTGTTTCAAATATCAGCAGACAGGTTGCCAGTATTATCTCACTCAATTAGTTTAGGAGGTTGACGGGTTGAAGCCCAACCTCATTTTAATTTCTACCAATTAACAAAGTATTTTGTTAGAGAAAAAATAAATGAATATCAGGCTATTATTTTAATTACTTTCTCTGACTGTGGACACAGGTTGCTCATGTAGGAATTTTGAAACCTGAGTCCTACTTCTATAAGCAAGTCAATAGTCATAAGGCTGTTGAATCAAAAATGTGCATTAGTTTACAAATAACATGTCCTATATCACATAATTCCTTAAAAATCCTTTACTACTTGGCACACACACACACAAAATTCAGACTTTGATTACGGAGAGTCCAAATCCATATGCATATTCTAAAGGCAAAATTTAGTTAAATAATACTTTTTAAAACCCTTTCAGATAGGTCTGGTGATGTGATTGTTTTCATTTTTAGAAATATATGACAGCATTTGCCCAGTTGTGACACTTTTTTTTTTCTTTTCGAGCACCAATACCAGTTCTAATAAAGCATCATATGCAATGTAGAAAATGTGCTTAATTATAGACTAGAGACCAAGTTTTCCCAAAGGGCTGATGAAATATGAGTTTCCACCATCATTAGGCAATCAGTCCATTTGCCTTGAGAGATGAAAATCTTTCATACGGGAAAGAAAATATCTGTGTATGTTTAAATTATATATTTTTTGTATTTAGTATGCTAAATGACCACAATTTTATCTTCTATGGCAAAATACATTATCAATAACCTTCCAGACTAAAAGTATACTAATAGATCCTAAAACATGTTTCAAATTAGAGGTTTAAATATTTTTGGATTTCTCTTGGAATATTTTTTCTATTATGCAGATGTGCCTAATAAAATAGTTTGATTATTCAAAATATATGTGGTACTGCTTATGTTACTCTTACATATTTGATCAACAAATAATGTAGTTTTACTAAAATTTCTTATTAAAAAAGAAGTTGCTCTAACTCTGTAATTATGCCCATGTGTGTGTTAAGAATCCTTTCTATTTATTCTATTGCAGATACATCTTTCATCCCTTTTTTATTGTTTTATTTCAAGAACAATATTCTAGAAAAGTGAGATACAGCTGTGTATAAGAGGTTATATGCTTCAAAGGAAATGACCTTTAGGTTAGTTATTTTATAAAAGCGAAGATATTTTGTGTGTCTGTTCATCAAGAAGAAAATATACTATTTTAAGAAAATATCTTTTTCTTTAGTTTCAGACGTGGCTTGGTGGAGAGAAAGAAATCTTCACAGTTTCAATCATTCAGCTATCAAATAGGTATTTAATCTGCTGAGTTCTCTGAAGTGAAAATGATTTGATGTGCCTTGATGAGTTTACTACAACTTATTTTGAAAAGGAAAACATGCAGTTAGAGTCAGACATACTATTTAAAGAAATGCCTTTCATTTTGATAATTATGTAGTGTGAAATCTTTTTTTTAAGGTTTCATTTATTTGTCAAAGAAAGAGATAGAGTGAGCATAAGAAAGAGAGCACAAGCAGGTGGAGCAGCAGGCAGAAAGAGAAGCAGGCTCCCCACTGAGCCAGATGTAAGACTCAATCCGAGGCCCTGGGATCATGGCCTGAGCCACGCAGGTGCCCTTCATCCCAGGTTTAAAGGACAAAGGGGAAGAAGGCCATCTTGTCACAGTGAGACAGGGCCAGACTTTGGTAGCCATGTGTAAGAGAGCATGACCCTGGAACATCCTTGTATTCATGATTGAGCTAATGAACATGATTCTTTCTTTCAACTCTACTCATTTTTTTTACAGATTTTATTTAGTTACTTGAGAGAGAGAGAGAGAGAACACAAGCAGAAGGAACAGAAACAGACAAGCAGACTCTCTCCTGAGGAGTCTGATGTGGGGCTCGATTCCAGGGCCCCAAGATCATGACCTGAAGTGAAGTCAGACACTCAACTGACTGAGCCACCCAGGCATGCCACTTACTTTCTTCTTTAAACCATAATATTTTACATTGTGTTTAGCACAAATTTACAAGCAACAATATTATTCAAATAACAGAAGTGTTTAAAACTGTTAAAGTATTTGAGGAAACAAAAATACACAATGAGAATTTTATGCAGTTATTTTAAAATATTTTTTAAGATGTGTGGTCCCAAACAAGTCTTGGTAATAATCAGTAATTTCATTCTTATATTTACCTTATTTGTGCCTAAAATCAAGAAAAAGATAACACATTTTCTGTGTTTTGTTTCCATTTCTATTCATTTATTAATTTCCATCTCCTGATATGAGTTAATACCTTTACCTTAAATAAAATTTACATTAAAGTTTTTTAATAAGAGCAGAATTCAAAATCTAAGGAAAATATATAGAAAAATAATTCAAAAATATCTCTGTACTTTGATAAGAATCAGAAGAGTTTTTATTATAATGAGAATACCTATAGATCTAATTGCTATTTAAGAAGTTTTTATTTTATTCAAGTTAGCTAACATAAAATGTTACGTTAGTTTCAGGTGTACCATATGTGATTCCACAATTCCACAATTTGCCCAGGGTTTATAAGTAAAAGTGCTCTCCTCAATTCCTATCACCTATTTAACCCATTTCTAACCTTTCCCTTCAGATAACCAACAGTTTGTTCTCCATTATTTAGTCTGTTCCTTGATTGTCTTTCAGATGGCCAACATGCACAAGAAAGGATGTTCTTCATCATTTACCATCAGGGAAATACAAATCAAAACTATAATGGGATATCACCTCACACCTGTCAGAGCAACAAAAGAAACAACAGGTTTTGTAGAAAAAGGAATGCTCATGTATTATTAGTATGAATGCAAACCGGGGCAGCCACTTTGGAAAATATTATGGAGATTCCTACAAAAGTTTAAAAAAAGGAACTCATTGCATAATGATAAAGTTATTTAGGTAGAGATATTTGACTTTCGGTGGATGGATTTAATAATACCTAAGTTCTCAAACCTACCATTGTAAATGTAAACTTTAATACTTCTCATTCTCTCCTGCTTAATTTTCTATTTTTGGTTTAAAGCACACTTTAAAATGTTGTTATTTTAAATAACTTGGCTAATATTGAAATTCTAAGATATTACTTAAAGCACCAGTGCTACATTTTAATTACAGGCTTTCTTTGTTTTGTTTTTTGTTTTTGTTTTTGTTTTGGATGGTCAGTTGTGTTTAAATTATATTGGGAAACATAATATAAAAGCTGTAAGTCCTCAATTAATGTATTTTGTATCAATGTGAATTATACTTCAATTTGGAATTTTATTTGCTTCTAGAAAGTGCCTCTGGATGTTGGAGTTTAAGTTAGAGGATTTCTTTTTGGGGAAAGAAGATGCATTATGTCTTTCAGTGCTTTTTATTTTAATATTCACATTAGAAATTTTCCTTCATCATCAAGTGAAATATGTTTCTTTTATTTATACTACATTATAGATGTCAAAGCTTAAAATTAATTGAGCTTTATGGAGAAGTTTTTAACTTAACAACCTACAATGTTGCTATTTTAAAGATTTAAACAACAGATTAGGTAACTTCCTACATGCTTTAAAAAGTCCTAAGAATTCTTCATTTATTTAAATAATTGTTTTATTTATAATATTATAAGCATTATAGCATAAAATTGAGATATTCATCTATAAAGAGGTTTTGGGTTTTTTTTTACAGAATTCATTGTTTCTAGAATTTACCACAGTACTATCTTTAAAAACAGAGTTGGAAAAAGATCTGAGTAAAGAGTTTTGCATATGCTTATCAAAAGGCCTAAGAATGCAATATTACTAAGAAGAAAATAAGAGGATGAAATTATACATATGTATGTTTTACATTCATATAATTTCATACTGGGTGGAAATGTATAGAGCATTTAACAATGCTAGAAATGTATTGGAGAGTTGAGTGTGATTAACACATCTGATAATAAAAAAAAAAGTCAGCACGCCTGGGTGGCTCAGTGGGTTAAGCCTCTGCCTTCGGCTCAGGTCATGATCTCAAGGTCCTGGGATCGAGTCCCACATCGGGCTCTCTTCTCAGAAGGGAGCCTGCTTCCTCCTCTCTCTCTCTGCCTGCCACTCTGCCTACTTGTGATCTCTCTCTGTGTCAAATAAATAAACAAAATCTTTTAAAAAAGTCAGAGCAAAGAGGAAATTGAGTGACCACACATTCTCTAAAAATTGTCTTCTGTGTAAAGATTTCTATTAACACATGATCATCCAGGGCTTGCACTCCCAAAGTTACTGTAATATGATAATGTTGTTTTCCACTCATTTTGGGAAGAAACTCAAAGTATTGTATAGTATGGATGCTTTACTAGGCTGGGGAAATGATCGGGAGGCGATTCAACTAATTTAATAATAATCATTTTATTTTCTCTTAAAGGGCAGTCATTTTCTTTACATGGAATCTTTAGATAAGATCTGCTATGATATTTGGAATTAAACTATGAGGACAGGAAATCAAAGTGCTGAAACAGATTTTATACTCTCTGGTCTTTTCCAGTTTGGTCAAAAGAATGCTTTCCTCGTTGTTGCCATTGTAATTCTCTTTGCAGTGGCTCTGATGGGAAATATACTGATTCTTCTCATTAAGTTGGACACCAGACTCCACACTCCAGTGTAGTTTCTACTCAGTCAAATCTCCTTCATGGATATAATGATCATTTCCACCACAGTGCCCAAGATGACCACTAGCTTTCTGTCAAATAGTAAGACCATTACTTTTTTAGGCTGTAAGATTCAAACATTTGTATTCTTGGCCCTTGGTGGAACTGAAGCCCTTCTCCTTGGTTTCATGTCCTACGATCGATATGTAGCCATCTGTCGCCCTTTACACTATCCCGTACTCATGAGCAAGAAGATCTGTTGGTTCCTGGTCACATGTGCATGGACCAGTGGTTCTATCAATGCTTTAATACACACATTGTATGTACTTCATCTTCCATTTTGTAGGTCATGGCTCATCAACCACTTCTGTGAAATTCCATCTCTTTTGCCATTGGTGTGTCAGGACATGTCCCAATATGAGCACACAGTCCTCTTGAGTGGGCTTATTATTCTGCTGCTACAATTCATGGCCATTCTAGCTTCCTATGCCTGTGTCCTTACTGTGGTGTTCCAGATGATCTCGGGTAAAGGACAGATAAAAGCTATCACCACTTGCTCCTCTCACTTGATAGTGGCAAGCCTATTCTGTGACTGCTCTCTCCACCTCTATAAGGCCACACTCCTTGCATTATCCAGGAGAGGATAAGGCAGTGGCAGTGTTTTACACCATCATCACACTTCTTGTGAACCCACTTATCTACAGCCTGAGGAATAAGGAAGTTATTGGGGCCATAAGAAGACAGTTGGTATAATGACTATTTGCACACAAAAGTCACCTTAGGAACCCCTACTGATTGCTATTGAACAGCATTCCACTTTGACTGGAATACTATTTTGGAACATGTAAACTCTAGGAAATATTTGTGAAATAAATAAACTGATGACTACCTTGATCCTGCTGGTTTCAGAATAGCATGTGTGTGTTTGTGTGTGATATATATATGTTATTCTAGAAACATAGAATAGATTTATATATATATGTATATATATATATAATCTAGATGGATTGCCAATCATATTATTGTCAATGTTATTTATATGTTATATCAATATCATATTATTGTCAATGTTATTTATATGTTATATGTTATTCTAGAAACATAGAATAGACACACACACATATATATATATATATATATATATATATATATAATCTAGATGGATTGCCAATCATATTATTGTCAATGTTATTTAGCTTCTAAGTTTTCTTTAATATAGAAATTAAATAAGGAGGAAATATGGTCTATTCAAACACATAGCATTAAAAGGATCTATGCAAATATATGTTCTAATGTAAAGCAGAGTAAGTAATTCACTCACACATGTATCTACTCAACAACAGATTTGATGGTTTAACTATGTGTGACAGTGCTACATGCATTGGTGATATGGGGGTAAAGAATGATAAGGATTGACAGAAATCTCTGAACACCTTACATTCGCATTTCAATATGGGGAGACATAAAATTAATGAAATAAATATGAAAAACTACAATATTTAAAATAGGAGTAATTAATGGGAAAATATTTGGAGTTTAGGATAGGGAAAGCCAGATAATTTTGTACTTTTATAGAAAACATTCCATGAAGGGGCAATTATGAAAATGGTAATTGGTCAAAAATTTAACTGAGATGAGGAAATAATTCAAATGGATATGTCATAAACAGTGCTCTGGACATAGGAAGAAGTAAATGAAAATTTCTTGAAAACGGAATATAATTAACAAGTCAAAGAAACTCAAGGAATAATTGGTGGATTGTTGGTAGTGAGGTAGAGTTAATGGAGCCAGAATTTAAACGTAAGGTTCACCATTGTAGGAGGCCGGTTTTTAATCTGAGAAAACCAGTAACCATTTCTGTGCTTACAGAGAGGATTGAAATGGACAATTAGGAAATCATTATACTAGTTTAGCTGTTACAAATTACTACCCTGGAAAAAAGTAGTGATGGTAGAGAACCATGAAGTGACCAGTCTCTAAAGATTATAGAGAGCACACTTCTATAGCTTATGTTTTGATAGGGTTTTAAATGTGAGGAAATCATAAAAGCAAAGAATTGGGCAAAGATCTTGGGACAAATACTGGAAGGAAGAAACTATCATTATTACTGTTGAGGAAAACCATAGGAGCATATTTTCTATCATGTAATTCCTTTATGCCCCTTTCATATTAGCACTGAATTCTATTATACTTATTCTGACTTCCATCACCATTGAGTGGAGGCTCTTACTTATAGAAGAAAAAAAGTTCTCTTGTGCATCTGATTTCCTTTTCTAAATGTTCATAGATGCAAACTCAATAATACAAATGATGATACTATTAATTTTATAACTGTATAGCTTTGCATTTTATGAATACATCACTATTGTTTCCCTTGGATGTTTTCATACTTTCAGCTATTAAAAATAAAAATGCTCTAACTCTTCCTATATGAAACTTTTTTTGAATACGCACTGAAGTCTCAGTATATAACTAGGAATACAATTATTTGGTGATACATAAAGTATATGCTTATTTTAATAAGACAATTAAACTGTGGTGCTAATATCAAATATTTCAATCAGGAATGTATAAAAACGTCCTAGTAGTTACTTGTTGGTGTACTTAATGCAATGGATTGGTACAAAATTTGAAATATATTTGTAATGGGCACTGTGTGTTGTATGAAAATGTTGAATCATCACATTGTACACATGAAACTAATATTACACTGTATGCTAACTGGATTTTTTAAGAAAGATTTATTTATTTACTTACTTACTTATTTGCGAGAGAGAGAGAGCAGGAGTTGGGAAAGAGGAGTGAGGGAAAGGGTGAAGCCGACACCCACCTGAGCAGGGAGCCTGATGCTGGGCTCCATTCCAGGACACTGAGATCATGACCTGAGCTGAAGGCAAATGTTTAACTGACTGAGTCACCCAGGTGCCCCACTTAACTGGGATTTAAATGCAAACTTAAGAAAATATACAAAAAGAAAAATACCAAAAAATCTATTTTTTTCATATTTAAGACAGATTCATTGACATCTATTTGTCCATTTCCAATGGTTTTCATAACAATTTTATTTGTCTTACAGGCACTCATTCTTAATTTAAAATAAATTTTATTATTTCATCCATGGGTATCTTATTTAGCTTATATATTATTAGTATATAGTGCAACTGTAAGGCTACCAACAATTCAAGAATTAAAACAGTAAAATTGTTAGAGGTCCTCAGAGTTTCAATCTTATCTTCATGTGTCCTCCATTGTTCTGAATTCCTAGACTATCATTGTCTTGCTATATTATAGTATTGCCAAAATATATTCATGGTAAAATATAAAATGTTATAGAAAATTATAGAACCACAAGTGTTTGAATAGTATATAATATATAGTATATAATAATGCTGTACATTGTTTTAGAACTTTTATTCACTTGATATTATTTCACTATATTACTACAGTTGAATGTAACTTTGAGACAACATAGATTTTACTGTTTGATAAGATTCCCTTTTATAACTTGATCAAATACTTATTTATATTTTGTTTGGTGGATGATAGACAATTTTCAGTTATATGCTATTACTTATGTTACATTTATCAATATTAATATATATGTCCCCTGTTTCTCATGGTCTTTTATGGGTATGCATATATGACTGGATTTGCTGGTTCATAGGATATGAAAATGGTCATGGTCTTGGAATTATGTCAAGTAGTTTATAAAATTGTAGAAACAATTTACATTCATAGGAGAAATATAAGTCATTCTGATAATCAACATCTCAAAATTTCAGATGGATTGGTTAGGACATCTTAATTCTTAACAGTTGAATGAATCTAAATACCATTTAATTTTAAATGTTTATTTTTTGAAATTATATACATGTGAACTATGTGTGGACTATATAAAATGATCACTGACATTGCTTGCATGTCTAAATTACACTCAATATAAAGCAAAAAAAAAAATCAAAAAAAAATCCACCCATCTGTGTAGGGGAAGACAGATATATTCTTCTTTCATTCTTCTAAATTATCAGCTGAGGTCCCTGTAACAAAAACCAGATGGACAAAAGAAAAAATGTACAAGTATTTGATGAGCATTTTAGAGAGCACAGGAGCTCTCATAAGAAGATGAAGAACTGTAAAATGCAGTTAGACCTCAGTAATTTTATATTAGGGACAGTGAAGTCTGAAGAATCATGGGAAATGTGATAGAACAAAAATGGGTATGACTCCATTTAGAAAACTGGGGGAAACCTGGCCAGTTTAGATTGCTTTCAGTGTCCTACAGTCTTGTCATTAAGGCTGTTCCTTTCTTCTGGGGGTGGAGAGGGCAACTCTCACATGAAGGACTAATGACTTCCTTGGGGGGAAGGCAGAATGTCTTAACTTGTACCTGAAATCTCTACATTCTTTCAGCTTGAACTGTTCAGTAGGGCAAAGTGTTATATTATAGGGAGTGTGTCATGAACTTGGTCCTTAGGTGAGAACATCAAAATAAGTATTAAATCTTATGGTATTTTAATATTTTCTATGCTGATTGTCCATAAATCTGTAGAAAACATTGCTCCTCCATATATGTTATTTTATATCTAATTGCCACTTTCCACTTTCAGCAACTTATTATTTATAATAAGATCATATGGTAATCTATTTTTAATTTGTTAAGAATACCTTTGTTTCATTGTACTTCCAATGGTTTGAAACATATTTAGAAATGAAACATATTTAGAAAAACGTTGCTAAGGTCCATATCAAAAAAGTACTATGATCTCGTCTATATTTTGATGGTTTCACATCTCACATACAGGTCTTTATCCAATTTGAGTTCATTTTTATGGATGGTCTAAGAAACTGGTTCAGTTTCATTCTTTTGCATGTTGCTATCCAGGAGGTACAACACCACTAGCTAGAGACTCATTTCTTCATTGTCTGTTCATGCTTCCATTGTTATAAATTAATTGGTGTTTAACATATGGTCATCTGATATACTGATTCTTTTCTTTGTAGAGTTTTGACTTGGTTTTAATTTCACAGTAATGCTCCTTTTGTAGAATGAATCTGGAATCTTTCCTTTTATTTACTTATTTGTTTGTTTGCTTATTTATATATTTTTACAATAGTTTGAGAAGAATGAGTATTAATTCTTCTTTAATTACTTGGTAGAACTCACCTGTGAGTCCCTCTGGTCCTAGCCTTTTGTGTGCTGGGAGTTCTTTGATTAATAATTCAATTTTATTACTAATAAATAGTTTAAAAAAATTTTCTTCCTGATTCAGTTTTGGAAGGCTATATGTTTCTAGGAATTTATCTATTTCTTCTGTACTGTGCAATTGGTTGGATTATAATTTTTGTAATATTCTCTGATAATCTTTTGCATTTTATGGTGTCACTTTTTAGTTTTTCTCTTTAATTTCTGATTTTATTTATTTAAGTTCTCTTTCTGATGAGTTTGGCTAAAGGTTTATCAATTTTATCTTTTAAGAAAAACAGCTCCTGATTTTATTCTTTTTTTTTCATTTTTTTCAAGTTTCTAATTTGTTTAATTCTGCTCTAATCTTTATTATTTCCTTCCTTCTATGGGTTTGACTTTTGTTGGTTCTTTTTCCAGCTCCTTGAGGTGTAACTTTAGGTTGTCTACAAGATTTCTCTTGCTTGTTGAAGTAAGACTGTATTGCTATAAACTTCCTTCTAAGTACCACTTTTCCTGAACTCCAAAGATTTTGGACCTCTTTGTTTTCATTTTCATATCTTCCCATGTCACTTATCATTTCTTCTTGGATTTCATGCTTGACCCATTCATTGTTTAGCAATGTTATGTAACCTCCATGCATTTGTGACATTTCCAGATTTTGTGTGTGTGTGTGGTTGATTTCAAATTTCATATTGTGGTCAGAAAATATTCATGGTCTGACAGGTGTTTTTGAATTGTTGAGTTTTGTTTTCTGGACTAATATGTAATCTATTCTGAAGAATGCTCTATATGACTTTGAGAAGAATGTGTATTCAACTGTTTAAGGATGGAATGTTCTGAATATATTTTTAAATCCTCCTGGGCCCCTGTGTCAATAAAAGCCACTGTTTCTTTGTTTGGATGATCTGTCCGTTGAAGTAAGTAGGATGTAAAACTCCCATATTATCATTGTATTATTTTTATTAGTTCCTTTATGTGCATTAGTAGTGGTTTTATGTATTTGGGTTCTTCCATATTGGGTTCATAAATATTTAAAATTGTTATATCATCTTCTTAGATTGGATCCTTTATAATTACGTAGTTTTTCTTTGTCTCTTGGAATGGTCTTTGTTTTAAAGACTATTTTCTGGGGACACCTGGGTGGCTCAGATGATTAAATGTCTGCCTTCAGTTCAAGTCATGATCTCAGGTTCCTGGAATAGATCTTCTCATTGGGCTCCCAGCTCAGTGGGAATCTGCTTCTCCCACTCCCTCTGCCTCTTCCCTCGCTCGTGCTCTCTCTGTCTCTCTTTCCCTCAAATAAATAAATTTTAAAACTCTTTTAAAAATTTTAAAAAAATTAAGACTATATTTTGTCTACTATAATTATGGCTAAACTGGGTATCTTTTCATATCCATATGCATATTTTTCTCTATCCCCTCACTTTCAATCTGCATTTGTCGTTAGGTCCAAAGTAAGTATCTTGTAGTCAGCATATAGATAGATCCTTTTTTTCTTTTAATCCATTCTAGCACCTTATGTCTTTTGACTTATTCCATTCAAATTCAAAGTAATTATTGATAGATATGTCCAATAAGTATTGCCATTTTGTTACCTGTTCTGTGGTTGTTCTGTAGTTTTCTTTGTTCCTTGCTTTCCCGGTTGTTGTTTTTGTTTTTGTTTTTCACAATAAGTTGGTTTGCTTAAGTGATATACTTGGTTTCCTTTATCTGTATTTTTTGCTTATCTCTTATTATTTTTATTTGTTATTATAATAATGTTAATATAAAACATCTGCTTATAGCAGTTTATATTAAGTTGATGGATGCTTAAGTTTGAACTAAATCTTTATTCCTCTACCCCCACATTTTAAATATATGGTTTTATAATTTATATTATTTTATTTTGTGAGCCCCTTCACAAGTAATTGGTGTTAAAGAGGGCATTTGTGATGATCACTGGGTATTGTATGAAAGTGATGAATTACTAAATTATACACCTGAAACTAATATTACCATGTATGTTGTCTAAGTGGAATTTAAATAAAAATTTGGAGAAACAAGAAAAGAATTGCAACTGAGCAATTCACAATTAAAAAAAACCTTTACAGACCATCCTGGTGCATATCTTACCAAACTGAATACCACTAAAAAATGAATACTTTGTTCCTTTTCTGTGGCAGTCCAGAGGAAATGAACTTAAAAGTAGGATGTATTGTGTTACTAGTTCCAGAGAATGAATAAAGTCAATCATCTAAAAATAGAAAAGGCTTTATGCAATGACCACATTTTTTCCCTGAATTTTCTTTTTTTTTAAGATTTTATTTATTTATTTGTTAGAGAGAGAGAGAGAGAGAGCAAGCACAGGCAGACAGAGAGGCAGGCAGAGGCAGAGGGAGAAGCAGGCTCCCCGCCGAGCAAGGAGCCCGATGTGGGACTCGATCCCAGGACGCCAGGATCATGACCCAAGCCGAAGGCAGCCGCTCAACCAACTGAGCCACCCAGGGGTCCCTTCCTGAATTTTCAATGATAACCATCCACATCACACTGTCCATATAGTTAATGATAGATAGATGATAGATAGATAGATATATAGATGATAGATAGATAATAGATAGATGATAGATGATGATAGATAGATAGATAGAGACAGACAGACAGACTTATGGCATGTTGGCAAAGATGGTCAATTTTCTCTGATTACTATTGTGTGCATTAAGTCTTCCCTATAAATCTAATGTATTTTCAGCTTCTAAATTAAATAAAGTAAGTAGATAACCAAAAACAAGCAAACAAATAAATAAGCAAATAAATAATCTAACAGGTATATTAGTTATCCATTTTGCTTAGATATCTTCCTTTTTTTTGTCTTGTACTTTTATTTGGCCCATATTCCCCTCTCTCCTCATTTTTCTAAGTCCAAATTTATATCTGTGTGCTAGGAATGTCAGCTCTGTCTGCTGGTCTTGAAAGTAGTGGGTTTATGGGGAAGAGGTCCTGCAGTGACCTCCAGTGCTGTGCCCTATGCTAACTAGAACCTTGTATTTTAGGGGTGTCTTCTGTTTGTGTGTGTGAGCTGTGCTGTTGTGGCTTAGCCACCTCTTCCTTCTTTCCAATCATTTGTGGTGGCAGAATTTGAATCCTATGGTGTGAGTGGACCCATCTGGAACCACCTTGAACTTGAGTTGAGTCAGCCCAGATGTTGGCCATAGACCTAATAACACTGGAGTACAGAGTGCGTCCACTTAGAAGATTTCATTGGCAGCCACAGCCTACAATCAAACAGTTGTCTGCCTCCACCTCACTGACGGGGTTGCGGTCTTTCTGGTGTGTGTGATTATTTTTCCCCTTCCATGGGGTAAGAGTCATTTTGGAAAGGTTCTAGTCCCTTTCAGAGAAGCATGTAACTGTCAGGTTTCTGGCACAAGTTTAGATGGGCTCTGGCCAAAAGAGTAATGGAAGAGACATACCCACTACCTGGGGAGGGTCAGGACACACAGAGTTTGTAAGGTCTGCGTTCTGGTCTTCTGATGCCTGCCTGGCTATCGCAGGGGGATCCACCAAAGCATGGGTGAGTGGGGTGCACTGCCAGGAGGTTAAGTAGTGATTATTTCAAACTGCAGCTTCTATGTTATATCTCTTTGGGCTGTTGGTTGTGGTATCTCCTTAAGGTCAGGGACAATGTTTCCTCTACCTCTCCAGCTCTCTTAGAACTGAGACAGCTGATTTTTAAAATTCCAGGTTTTATTCTTGATAGTTGTATGCACTTATGAAACTTGTTCCCTCTGGTTTCAAAGCCAAAAGATATGGAGACTTGTCTTCCCCATAGGGGCTCCCCAGTGTGATAGTGTTTCTCCCCATCTCCATGCCCATGGGTCCATTCCTTTTCGGAAAGTTCTAATGTTCCTTAGCTCCTCATTACCTTCTCTGTCCTTCCTCTGTCCTCGCTCTCTACATTTAGTTAGGGAGTTTGTTCTGCCAGGCTTTGGGCTGTTTCTGAGTTATTGACATTGATGTAAATGTTATCCACTTGTATCTGCAGGACAAGGTGAACTTCAGGTTCTCCTATTTTAACATCATCCTAGGAGTCCATCTTTTGTTGGTTTTTAAATGCACTCTTTATCACTACATTTCGCTATTTTAATTATAATTCATCTTGCTAGAGACCCTCTTGGGTTGATTTTGTTGTGGGTGCTCTGCTTTCTTCTATGGACGTCTGTTTCCTTTCCCAGATTAGGAAAATTTTAAGCTATTCTTTCTGCACCTTTTTCTCACTTTTCTCATTCTGGGGTAGTTAGTATAAATGTAAATACATTTGATACTTCAGAGTTCCTTTAACTTATTCTCTTTTTATTTGTTTTTCTGTTCATTTGGTTGCTTCCCACTACTCTGTCTTCCAGCTCACTGATCCACTCTCCTACCTCATTTACTCTATTATTTATTTCCTCTAATATATTTCATTTCAATTCTTGATTTTTTCATCTGTGACTGGTTATGTTTTCATATGTTCTATTGCTTTGTTGAGGTCACACTGTGATCCTCCACTCTTTTCTCAAGTCCAATAAGTATCTTTATAAACATTATATTGAAATCTTAATCAGTCATATTGCTTATATCTCTTTCATTTAGCTCTTTTGCTGTGATTTTGTCCTGTCTTTTCACTTAGGACCCATTCCTCTGTCTCCTCATTTTTTCTATTTCCCTGTGTTAGGAAATTCTGCTATGTTTCTTGATATTCTAAGTAGTGGCCTTATGAAGGATACCTCTTATCCTGCCCTGCAGTGTAATGCCCCATTTTCACCAGAACCAAGTGTTTCAAAGATGTCTCCTACATGGTTACTGGCACCCTACTGTTGTCACTGAGCTGCATTTGCCTTCACCCTAGTCAACTGTGTGGTCTGCGTTGACTGCTGTTGTCAAATTTGTTGCCTGAAGTGTTAAGAGCCCAGTCTGGGGCCACTGTGGGTTTGTACTCAGGTAGGGTCAGCAGTCAGATCAGATGCCTGTCCTCTTCCTGTTGGCTAGAGTTACATAAGCCCTAACCTACAGGGTGTTCTTCTGAGTTGTTCTCTGAGAAGCTGTTGCTTGTGTGCACATGGTGCAGTCAAACCAGATATCTGCCTCCCAGTCCATCTTTGGGGCTGCAGTAGTATCAGCCTACAATGTGCTCTGTCTTCTTTATCTCCTGAGAGGTTTTTAACTGGTGGATGGGCCAACAGTCAGATCAGATGCCTGTTCTCAGTTGCCTGCTGTGCCTTCAGGTGCAGTGATAGGATAAACTCTGCATTTCCAGCTATAAGATTCAGCAGCTGAGATTTTGAGTGAGGTGGTGTGTGTGGTCACCCTCTCATCTCCCCAGGAAAGGAGTCACTTTGGAGAAATGTTTACCTAGTGGGGATGGTCATTTGGACCAGATTCTACAGGATAATCTGTGGACAGGGGATGTGCTGTTGGCAAGTTAAGTGGAGAGGGCTCATGATTGTCCCTGCAACTGTCAGGCTATCCAGGTGGAAGTGGGGCACTGTGAAATATTGCTTGTACTCTTTTGTTCTTGGAGATGTTTCTTAAGGACACCTGTCCCTGCAGTGCACATTCTGAGATTCAAAAATAAATCTTCATGAGTACCACAGGTGTTTTACTAATTACTATTTCTATGCAGTATCTCAGCAAGGCTGTTTGTTATGATGGCTCTTTAACAGTGGAAACTCAGTTTTCTGTTGTCCTCTGGCTCTCCCAGAGCTATGCCACTGATTTTTAAAGTACATGGTGTGAGGCTTACATAATTACAAATATTCACAATGTTAAGCCCTATTGTTTTTCAAAGTCACATATTGTGGGGACCCATCTCCCCAGTGCAGCTCCCTTGTGCCTGGAGGGCTTGGGTTTGGATCAACTTCTCTCTCTTTTCCACACTGGTTTTATCCTTCCAGTTCAAGGTTAGTCTACTTGAAAGTTTGGTTCTTGACTGTATTTCTGTCCCTCCCAACCTTTTGGATGTGGTCTCCATTCTAGGATGACTGTGGACCATCTGTTCTGCCAGGTTTTGGTTTATTTTTTGAGTTAGTTGCACTAATAGGCTGTTATCTTGGTATGTCTTTGAGGCAAACTGTTCTTGGTATCCTTGTATTCCACAATCTTCTATATTTGACCTCTTATTGATGTAATTAAAATTTTGTAATATTTTCTGGCATTTAAACTGTTTTCAGGTGTACATTCAAAAAAAATTTCTAATGTATATTCAATAAAATATAATGTCTGCACTTCAGTAATTAAAATACTTTAGGGAAACAATTATTTCACAATGGTTTTATATAGTATTATACAGGAAATGATGACTAATATAGAATAAGTTCATGAATTATAAAGTAGAAGATCACACATTAAACACATCTGCATTAAAGTAATAGCATATTACTAACACATGGGAATGCCTCTCCTGTCCTTTACCATTCTATACCCATTTTTTTTCTTCCCCGTAAGTCCTACTATATTTACTAGTAACAGGGTGATTATTTGCACACATTTTTGCAGCTTAATATGTGGGCTCACATTGTATGCAATTCTTTGTATCTGACTGCTTTCATGTTCTATGTTCCTGAGATTCATCTATGCAGTTTGAGTTAGTAGAAGTTAATTCATTCTTATTGCCATATGATATTCTGTTATGTGACTAAATAATCCATTTAGCATTCTGTTTGCAAGGGATATTTGGGTGGTGTCTGGTTGGGCCTATCATGAATAGTCCTGATGTGAGCATTCTCCTGATTGTCCTCTGCAGCACACATACATGTATTTCTGATGCGTATTTACCTAAGAGTAGAATTATTAGATGATAAACTCTGTGTATATTAGGATGAAAAGTTACAGTTCTATAACACATTGAGAAATGTAGACATTACAATAAAATTGAAAGTCTTTCAGAATAATGATATGCAGATAAGCTAGGCTTGGGAGGAAACTAAGAAGTTTGAGTGATATTATCAGGGAAAAATGATTGTAAATAAATAAATGTAACATGATTGCTATATGAATAATTATTATATTAAAGTAAATGTTATTTCTATACTTGTAAGTTTAATATAATTTTAACAAACCCCATCAGTTTGCTTGTGAATATGTAAATGTTCAACTTTATCATAGAATTAATAAATGCATGCAAATTCTAAAATAGCTCAAGGAAAATTCCTAATTGATAAAATAATAATATTTAAATGAGGAGATATCAAAGCCTTTAATAAAATACAATAAATAATTATTGTATTTGTGTAAGTATAGATCAATGCAATAAACTAGGCAGTGCACATATGAATTTGTACGCATATTTAAAATGTATGACAAAGATGCCCATTTATTTCAGTGAAGGCCATTTAGGTCAGTGCCATTTAGGTCAATAAAGTCAAAGAAGGTCATTTAGGTTCTGTTCAGTGAGGCTACTAGATCAACTGTACACTTAGGTGTTAAAAAAAACATATGCTCATTCTTCCATATCATTTGAAAATTAAGAAAATAAATGTAAATCCAAATAAATCTTTATCTAAATGCTTAAGGTAAAACAATAAAGCAACAAGAAAATAACTTAGGCAAATATTTTTATAAACTGGGAGCTGAGAAAACATTCTCCAATATGACAAAGCCACACTAAACCTAAGGAACTATATTGATATATCATACTATAATAAGCAAAAATTGGTGAACTATTTTTAAAATAATTATTTTATTCTCACCAGAATATTTCATAGTAACTCATTTTCCCTTAAAAAGGATGCCTGTTCTTTACAAGATCCCAATTTACTTTGTGTATTTTCAGAACTAAGGCAAGTTATTCAATATTCAGACATTCTTGAAGAAATGGGAGGGTAAGTGTTCTTGAGGAGGATCCATAAATCACCACCCAAATGCATATGGTGAAAATCTTTTTGCTAGTTTCCCCCAAAGTGTCATGAGGCCATTTACAATGGTAGCTTTGCTTTGGGGAAAGGGAAGTATCCAGATTCAGGAACACTACTAAACAGAATTGCAGATTCAAGGCAATCAAAATTTGCCTTTCAAATAAGAATATCAATTTTAAGGAAAAAAGTGGTCAAATAATCTTTGACAAAGCAGGGCAAAAATATTCAGTGGAAAAAAAAGACAGTCTCTTCAACAAATGGTACTGGAAAAATTAAACAGTTATGTATAGAAGAAGGAAATTCGTCCATTCTCTTACACCATACACAAAGATAAGCTCAAAATGGACAAAAGACTGCAACATGAGACAGGAACCTATCAAAATCCTAGAGCAGAACATGCGCAGTAACCTCTTTGAGATCAGCCACAGCAACATCTTTCCAGACATGTCTCCAAAGGCAAAGGAAACAAAAGCAAAAATGAAATTTTCTGGGACTTCATCAGGATCAAAACCCTCTGCACAGCAAAGGAAAGGGTCAAGAAAACAAAGAGGGAACCCACAAAATGGGAGAAGATATTCACAAATAACACTGAAGACAAAGGGATGATATCCAAGATCTATAAAGAAGTCCTGAAACTCAACACTCACACAACAGATAATCACATCAAAGAAAATGGGCAGAAGACATGTACAGACACTTCTCCAAAGAAGGGATACAAATGTCTAACAGACACTTGAAAAAATGTTCATCATTATTAGTCATCAGGAAGATTCAAATCAAAACCACATTGACATACCAACTTGCACCAGTTATAATGGCCAAAATTAACAGGACAGTAAACAGCAAGTGTTGGAGAGGACATGGAGAAAGGGGAATCCTCTTACACTGTTGGTGAGAATGCAAGTTGGTGCAACCACTTTGGAAAACAGTGTGGATATTTCTCAAAAAAATAAAAATACAGCTATCCTATGACCCTGCAATTTCACTACCCAGTATTTACCCCAAAGATACAGATGTAGTGAAAAGAAGGGCCATCTGTACCCCAGTGTTCATAGCAGCGATGGCCACAGTCACCAAACTGTGGAAAGAGCCAAGATGCCCTTTAGCAGATGAATGGATGAAGAAGATATGGCCTGTATATACACTGAAATATTATGCCTCCATCAGAAAGGATAAATACCCAACTTTTTTATCAACATGGATGGGTCTGTAGGAGATTATGCTGAGTGAAGTAAGTCAAGCAGAGAGAGTCAATTATCATAGGGTTTCACTTGTTTGGGAAGCATAAGAAATAACACGGAGGTCATTGGGAGAAGGAAAGGAACAGTGAATTGGGGAAAATTGAAGGGGCAGACATTTCATGAGAAACTTTGGACTCTGAGAAACAAACTGAGGGATTTGGAGGGGAAGGAGGTCGGGAGATGGTTAAGCCTGGTGGTGAGTATGAAGGAAGGCAGATATGCCATGGAGCAGTGTGTGTGGTGCATAAACAATGAATCTTGGAACACTGAAAAAATAAAATAAAATTTAAAAAATACAATACAATTCAATAATTGAAAAAAATTAAGACTTTTCTTATTCATATAAGAGTGGAGATACATTAGTGGTATTATTCCTATCAACTTAGTAAGTCATGCCAGTATATTTTCCTTACCAATATCTGAAGCTATAGAAATACAAGCTTCTGAATAAATGCACACATCTGACTTCTTCATGTATTTATAAACTGATCTCTGCCTGGCATTTTATGGTGCAATAATTTTATTACTTGACTTTTTCATATATGACCATAGGTTTCTCAGTGCTTAAACATGTAGTGTCTGAAGTAACATTTACCCTCCTCCTGCCATTTATAAATTTACCTCCCTGCAGACTAAAACAAGGATGCAGAACAGCTGGGCAGGCATCTACAACAGCAGTGTTATCTAGAAGTAAAAATACAATTACAATAGCTTGATAATAGAAAGAACATTATATTCATCATTATGTGTACAATAAAGACTATTTAATGTAGAAGAAAACACTAATTTACTGAGGCATGTAAGTAGGTAGTGATATCATGTGAGAGAGAAGCCTATCTACAGTAGTCAAAATACAAACACATTGTTTCCATGGAACAAGGTTCTGTTGAACTGTTGAAATAATTGTCTTGGTTGTTGTGTTTTTTTTTTTTTATTTAATGAAAAATGGAAATATGACACCAGAGGAAATTGCTCCATAATAGAGTGATTTCTTTTTCATAATAAAAATCTTTTTATTAACCTCACTGTGGTAACTCATTTTTCTCTAAATAAATAGGGAATATATGCAATGTTGAGTTGACCACTGCCAAAATATTAGCTTTCTGGAGATCTCTCACATCTTCATGTATCTCTATATTTACATCATCTTTGAGGTGTCCCTGTGTTTTTTACAACTTCCGTTTTGTTGCCTTTTTATACCTGCTGCTTTCACTTCCTCTCCCTTTCTCCTCTTGCCACCAATCACAGAGAATTTCCCTGAACATAATTCATCCATGCTCATCTCTGAAAGATCATAATAATATTACTGTCCAACTCTTTTATCATGGACCCCATTTTCAAGGAGATTTATTTGTGTATGTATTTATTTGAGAGCTAGAGAGAGAGAGAGCAGGGAAGAGGGTGAGAGAAGAGAAGCTCAAGCAGACTCCCTGCTGAGTTTGGAGGCCAATGTGGAGCTTGATCTCATGACCCCAATATCATGACCTGAGCCAAATCCAGAGTCGGAGACATAACTGAATCACCCAGGCTCCCCTAATATGTACTTCTTAAGGGAAGGGATCACATATACATCTTCATCCTTCATGGGTTTGCCATTCTCCCTGGCATTTATTTGGTAATCAGTACAGTATTGTGAATGATTTAACTAATAAATAAATGAATTATTGAGTAAGAAGATTTTCTCTGAAAATCAAGTAAATCACAATGCAAAACCTCATTTTGAGTACCTATCTGAAAAACCAAATTTGACTTCCTTTTTTTCCAGTACATTATGATAATACTGTTTTGATTTTCCAGGATCTTAAGGGACAAGGGTGTTAACACAGTCTATGTGCCTAAAGGAAAGCTATCTGACATGATGATTCAAATTTTTTTAATATGTATTTACTTAAACTAACGTTTTACATTGGATCAGATCTTACAGGACTATGTTTTATGTTATTTTTCCTTTCTTGTGTGAACCAAAGAGTAGAAATGAGGTAAAAAGACTTCTCAAATGCCTCTCAGTTCACTATTTAGGTTCAAGCTCCCATGTGTGGGATTCAGAGTATTTCCCATATGGTGAACAAATTTTCATTTTCTCTGTGTGGGGTGGTGAACTGAGGATAGGGAGGCTGCCCTCTATTTAGGAAGAACTCAGTCCTAATCATTAACCATGTGGTTGGGTTGGGCTTCACAAATAGGAAGATAAGTGGTTATATTACAGGGTTAATTTTTCGTTATTTTCTATTGGGATAGTTTGGTCTTTTTTAATGTTTGTTTTTGAGTGTTTAATACACTCAAATATATACAAGGTCCCTCTTGTATGTGGATAAATATTGAAAGATTGTGTGTCCAGATGGAAGCAAAGCAGTGGAAAAGTCTCTAATTCTGAATGTACTTTAGTTCATAAATCATGACAATCAAATAAAGTAATAATAATAATAACAGTCATTATTAAAATTTATACTCATTAACAGTTTGTAGTATGCCAAACAACATTGTTACTTAGCTGCACTAAATAATTTAATTCTTAAAAATCACACTCAATTTCAGAGGGAAGGGGGTTGGGTTAGCCCAGTGATGGATATTAAGGAGGGCAGATATTACAATGAGCACTGAATGTTATATGCAAACAATATATCATGGAGCACTACATCAAGAAAACAAAGAAAAAACAAAAACAAAAAACAAAGAGAAGAGGCCTATGATTAGCAGCTGATTAATGACCTTAATGGAATTCTTATCCTTTAATTCTTATCCATCTTATCCATTCAGGAGGTTGTGTTAATTTGGAACCATTGCCAGCTTCCTCTTCATAATCTGTGCTCTGTGCATCACCTCCCCACCACCTCCTTCTGGATTTCTAAAGTCTGTCTCAGAGCTGGGTGAGGACTTCCACCTACATGCCAGTCATGGCCCAAGTCTTACTAAGGTCAGAATCTGACCTCAGGACCCCAATTTCAGTTTTACAGCTGCAGAGAATTTTCTCAATTCACTTTATAAGGCAATGTTCACAACACACAATCCCTGACATCCACAGAAATCCTTGGTTATCAGCGTCAGGGCCTTTTCTAGAGACACTAGGGCCTAATGGTGTGTTGTGCTCATGGGTGTGTGTATTGGGGAGGAGGACAAGATAGGGAGCAAGGTGACTAGGGAAGGAGGTGGCAGAGGGGCGGTGAGTTCACTCATTGCAGAGAACAAATAAATTGTTTCTGCATAGTCCATCATTTCAAAATTTCCTGCTGCTTTTTCTTTCCTCCTTGGTGCTGATGACTAGACGCTATGGGATCCAGTGACTGGAGAAGGACAGACACATGCTGAACTGCTCAGGTCAAAGCATTTCATACTCTTTGTCCCTTTGAAAGTAGATACAGGAATTGCATTCATTACCTTTCACTTCACATTTGATCATTCCAGAAATAGGAATTTTGCTGTCAGGTCTCAGTGCAGGGAATCCCTTCCCATACCAATAAGGAAGACAGTAAAACAGCACACAGTGGGGCCCGTAAGGTGTGTTGTCTTGGTAAAATATCAGACCCAGCATCTTTGGTTCTAACTAATGTGCCAAACTATAGGTGTAATGATAGGTAGAACTCTATAATACTCATTCCTGAATTTTATGACTGCTGTATTGTTGGGTTTTTTTATTTTTTTATCTTTTTTTCTACATTTTTCTATGTAATTTTTGAGGTGACAGATTTGATTTACCTTTGATTTCCCTCCCCATCCAAGATTTGACCCTGGGTATCATTATCTTTTGCTATGTAATGAGCCACCTCCAAAACCTAGTGGCATAAAATATCACACATTTTTAAAGATGTTATTCATTTATTTGACAGAGAGAGAGAGAATGAGAGCAGGAACACAAGCAGGGGAGTGGGAGAGAGAAAGCTGGATTCCCCTTGAGCAGGGAGAGTGATGTGGGGCTTGATCCCAGGACTCTGGGATCATGACCTGAACCTAAGGCACACACCTAATGACTGGGCAACCCAGGTGCCCCAAAATATCACATATTTTTAATAGACTTTATTTTTAGAGCACTTTTAGGTTCTCAGAAAAATTACTTGGGAGATAAACAGATTTCCCATGTACTTCTACCTACTCCTATGCACATTCTCTCCCACTGTCCATATCCCCAAAGTGGTACATTAGTTGCAATTGATAACCTTACAGAAGACATCATTACCATCCAAATTCCATAGTTTACCTCAGGGCTCACTCTTGGTGTTGTACATTCTGAGAGTTTGGAATCATGTATTATGACATGCACCATTATAGTATCATACAGAGTAGTTTCACTGCCTTAACATTCCATGTTCTGTTCATTCATCCCTCCCTCCCACCCACAATGCTGACAACCACAGGTCTCTTCACTATGTCCAAAGCTTTACCTTTCCCAGAATGTCACATAATTGGGATCATGCTGTATTCCAGTTCTTCAGGTTGGCACCTTACACTTAGTAGTAAGTATTTAAGTTTCATCAACATCTTTCATGGCTCGGTAGCTTATTTCATTTTATACTGAATACAACCACAGTCTGTTTGTCCACGCATCCACTGAAGGACAACTTGGTTGCTTCCAAGTTATGACAATTATGAATAAAGCTGCCATTAACATCTATAAAAAAATCACTGTCAGCAGTAGGTGCTATGATGAGTCCCAACAAATAGTTAAGAGTAAATCTCTGAGTAAATAAACCAAAGAGTAAGTTTCTGTTTTCCTATCTGGGCAGAGTTAAGCCAGGCTTCCCCAGTACCCCTCCATCACTACAAGCCACTTCCACCGTATGGCTCAATGTACAGTCCCCGAAGGACATAACTCCACATTTATATCACAGGTACTATTTGAAATTTGATTTTGACATAACCACCCTAAATAACTTACTTTTCTTGTTTGCATAATACATTTAAAATAGTTATCTAGGGGCGCCTGGGTGGCTCAGTGGGCTAAAGCCTCTGCCTTCAGCTCAGGTCATGATCCCAGGGTCCTGGGATCGAGCCCTGCATCGGGCTCTCTGCTGGGCGGGGAGCCTGCTTCCCTTCCCCTCTCTCTGCCTGCCTCTCTGCCTACTTGTGATCTCTGTCTGTCAAATAAATAAATAAAATCTTTAAAAAAAATAGTTCTCTAATAAAATGTCAAGTGAAAATAAAAACAATGAATTGGTAAACACTATTAAAACTTATTCAGTTGAGGTGAGAGGAGTCAAGATGGTGGAGAAGTAGCAGGCTGAGATGACACCAAGTAGCAGGAGTTCAGCTAGATACCTTATCAAACCATTCCTAACACCTACAAATCCAACAGGAGATCAAAGGGAAGAAGATCAGCAATTCTAGAAACAGAAAATTGACCACTTTCTGAAAGGTAGGACCAGTGGAGAAGTGAATCCAAAGCGACAGGAAGATAGACCTTGTGGGGAGGGGCCGGATCCTGGCAAGTGGCAGAGCAATGGAGCACAAAATCAGAACTTTTAAGTCTGCTGCACTGAGGAACATCACTCTAGAGGCAAAACTCAGGTGAAACCCATGCAGGGGCAGCATAGTCTTGGGTCCTGCAGGATCACAGAAGGACTGGGGGTGTCTGAGTGTTGCAGAGCTCACAGGTATTAGAGCAAGGAAGCCAGCTACAGAGACAGAGCTGAGGAGTGTGCTCTCAACTCAGAGTTACCTTAAATTGTGATCCGTGGCACAGGCCACTGCTCTGTGGCAAGAGACCCCACAAGATCCAGGGATACCTCCCTGGAAGAGCTCAGAGATCTGCAGGATTTCGAGACGCCAGGGGGGGGCTGTGTGCCAGAGACAGAGACACTTGGTCACAGGCTGGGTGAGCTCAGAGCGAAACCGGATGCCAGGAAGATGGGAGTGACCGAGTGCTTTTCTCTGAGGGTGCACTGAGGAATGGGGCCCCAAGCTCTCGGCTCCTCTGAGCTGGAGATTGAGAGGCTGCCATTTCATTCCTGTCCTCTGGAACTCTACAAAAAGCATTCAGGAAACAAAAGCTCCTGAAAATGAACCTGAGCTGATTACTTAGCCTGGCCCCTGATAAATGCTGTGCAATTCCGCCTCAGGCAAAAACACTTGAGAATCACTACAACAGGCCCCTCCCCAAGGAAATCAACAAGAAATCCAACCATGACCAAGTTCACTTACCAAGGAGAACAGTGGAATGCCAGAGGAGGAGAAAGCAGAACATGGAATTCAAGGCTTTCTCCCCATGACTTTTGAGTCTTGCAAAGTTAATTAAATTTTTTTTAATTTATTTGTCAGAGAGAGTGAGCACAGGCAGACAGAGTGGCAGGCAGAGGCAGAGGGAGAAGCAGGCTCCCTGGCAAGCAAGGACCCTGATGTGGGACTCGATCCCAGGACACTGGGATCATGACCTGAGCTGAAGGCAGCTGCTTAACCAACTGAACCACCCAGGTATCCCGTTAATTAAATTTTTTAATTTTATTTTTTCTTCTGCTAACTTTTTTAACTTTTACCCTTTCCTCTTTTAACGTTTATTAACTAGTTTATCTAAACAATACCTTTCAAAAGAATCTTTTTTGAAACTTCATTATTATAGTCGTATTTTATCCTTCATTATATCTAACTTTATTTTTGTATACACATAGGGTTTTTTCTTCTAAAAAAAATTTGAGATACAACTTCTACGAATAGATCAAAATATACACCAAATCTAGCACAAGGCTTTTTTCTAGTCTCCAGCTTTGAGCAAATTCTCTCCAATTTCTTTTTCTTTTTTCTCCCAAACAACCTATCTTATCAACTCCTTTCTTAGAAATTAAAAAAAAAAATTCATCTTTACAGTCACATTCCATCCCTTCATTGTGTTTACCCTTATATATGTTTCTTTCATTCTTTAAAAGGTTGAGAGGTAGTTTCTTCTAAGAGACCAAATTACTCCCAGAATTAAGTGGGTGAACCTGTTCTATTCACCAGTCTAATATATATATTTTTTTCTTTTTTTTTGTTTTTTTTTTAATTTTTTTTCTGAACTTCTTTTTACCCCCTTTATTCCCCCCATGATTTGTGGTCTCTTCTGATTTGTTTAAAGCACATTTTTCTAGGTGTTCCTGGATGTTTCCCTAGGTGTTTGTCACACTTTTAGTATTTTATTCACTCCTTCCTATATTCTTATCTGGATAAAATGACAAGGCAGAAAACCTCACCACAAACAAAAAGAAGAAGAAGAACAACAACAACAACAACAAGAGGCGTACTGAAAGCCAGGGACATAATCTTACACACAATGGTAATATGTCAGATCTAGAGTTCAGAATGACATTTCTCAAGGTACTCGAAAAAGGCATGGAAGAAATTAGAGAAACCCTGTCCAGATAAATAAAAGCCCTTTCTGGAGAAATAAAAGAACCTAAAACTAACCAAGTTGAAATTTTAAAAAGCTATTAAAGAGGTGCAATAAAAAATGGAGGCTCCTACTACTAGGATAAATGAGGCAGAAGAGAGAATTAGTGATATAGAAGACCAAATGACAGAGAATAAAGAAGCTCAGCAGAAGAGAGACAAACAACTACTGGACCACGAGGGGAGAATTTGAGAGATAAGCGATACCATAAGATGAAAAAGCATTAGAATAATTGAGATTCCAGAAGAAGAAGAAAGAGAGAGAAGAACATAAGGTATATCAGAGAATTATTGTATAGAATTTCCCTAATATGGCAAAGGGAACAGCATCAAAATCCA
>ML098673.1:0-10214 GCA_003697995.1 Taxidea taxus jeffersonii | reverse complement strand
TATAAGTAAAATATAATATATATTAACTATGTTGGCTATGCTAAAAATATTTTTTAAATATTTTAAATATTAAAATATATTTATATATATTTATATATTATAAGTAAAATATAATATATATTAACTATGTTGGCTATGCTAAAAATATTTTTTAAATATTTTAAATATTAAAATATATTTATATATATTTATATATTATAAGTAAAATATAATATATATTAACTATGTTGGCTATGGTAAAAAATATTTTTAACATAATTATTTTTAAAAATTTTAAAATAATAGAACAGCAGCTCTATTTGCCACTATTCAAAAACAAAATGGTGCACACTCTGGAAACTTGGTGTGCTGGTCTCATAAAATGGCATTCCTATGGAAAACAACCAAAATTCTGGGTAAAAAGAAATGTAATCTCCTTAAAAACATCAATGAGCTGGTAAAAATTTGAACAATAACCAAGCCAGGGACTGAGTGAACTAGGGAACCAAGAGACAAGTGGAACAATGAGTCTGGCTTTTGCCCTAAAGGTACGTGCCAAACTGACTGAACTTGAACTTTAGTTTTGTTTTTTTCAAGTCCTGTAATAGCTTCATTTAAGAATCAAGATTTACAATAGGCCAGGAGTCATATTCTTTGCAACCATGTGGAAATTACAGTGTGAAATTTTGAATACTAACTTTAAAATGTGTGTGGGCATACATAGTTTCTCCAAATTCTTTTGGGGGTTATGCAAACAAAAATATGAAGAATCCTGGGTAAGGCGTCTCATGGGGGCAGGGATGATAAGGAAGGCAGCGATCTTTTTTTTTTTTTTACCCTTTAAAAACTGGTATTTCCAGTTAAAATACCTGGAAATATGACTTGGTTGGGGATTTTTAAACCTCTTAGCAATATATCAACAAGAAAAGGAATAGTAGCTAACTTTAATACAATGCCCTAAAAGGCCAACACTTTCTAAGATCACTTAACTTCTCCATCCCCATTCCTCTTCTTGGAGCCTTTGTCAATGCCAGCTTAGTTTTAATTTCCTACATCATACAGACAGAGCTTGAAGATACTGTGGATTTGGGTTCGGGCCACAGCAGTAAAGCAAATACCACAATAGAGTAAGTCAAATGAATTTTGGGATTTCCCAGTGCACAGAAAAGTTATGTTTACACTACACTGTAGTCAACTAACTATGCGATAGCATTATGTTTAAAAAGAAGTACTGGACCTACCTTAATTAAAAAGTACTTTATTGCTAAAAATGCTAATCATTCTTTGACTTTTCAGCAACTTATAATCTCTTTGCTGGCGGAGGGTCTTGCCTCTCTGTTGATGGCTGCTGATCAGGGTGGTGATTGCTGAAGCGGGGATGGCTGTGGCCATTTTTTAAAATACGATCAATGAAGTTTGCCACATGGTCGGACTCTTCCTTTCATGAACGATTTCTCTTGAGCATGTGGTGCTCTTTGATAGCCGTTGGCCCACAGAACTTCTTTCAAAATTGAAGTCAATCTTCTCAAACCCTGCTGCTGCTTTATCAGCTGAGTTCATGTCATATTCTAAATCCTTTGTTGTCATGTCAACATTTTCATAGCATCTTCACCAGGAGTAGGTTCCATCTCAAGAAGTCCCTTTCTTTCCTTCAGAAGACACAACTCCTCATCTCTTCATGATGATCATGAGATCCCAGCAGCTCAGTCCCATCTTCAGGCCCCACTTCTAATTCTGGGTCTCTGGCTGTTTCCACCTCATCTGCAGTGACTTCCTCTACCATGGTCTTGAACCCCTCAAAGTCATCCATGATGGAATCAACTTCTTCCAAACTCCTGTTTGTGTTGATATTTTCATATTTGGAGAGGGAGATAGATGGGGGAACAACCAGTCAGGGGAGCAGTCAGAATACACACAATATTTTTCAATTAAGTACACTGTCTCATAGGGGTCCAGTCTGTGGCAGCCCAAGACAATTACAACAGTAACATGAGAGATCACCGATCACAGATCACTGTAACAGATATGAAAATAATGGAAAAGCTTAAGACATTACTAGAATCAGCCAAATGTGCCACAGAGACACGAAATGAACAAATGCTGTTGGAAAAATTACATCGATAGATTTGCTTGAGGCCCACTGCCATGGACCTTCAATTTGTTTAAAAAAAAAAAAGCACATCATCTCAGTATCTGCAAAGCACTATAAGAGGGAACACAATAGAAGGAGGTATGTAATAACACCTACCTATACTCATATGTAATACGTAATACGTAATAGAATATACACAGCCATTCGTTATTTGCAGTTACAGATTCTTCCTATCCTTGAACTTCAAAAACCACTTCTTTTTTTTTTTTTTAAGATTTTATTTATTTATTTGTTTGTGAGAGAGAGCGAGCACAGGCAGACAGAGTGGCAGGCAGAGGCAGAGGGAGAAGCAGGCTCCCTGCCAAGCAAGGAGCCCGATGTGGGACTCGATCCCAGGACGCTGGGATCATGACCTGAGCCGAAGCCAGCTGCTTAACCAACTGAGCCACCCAGGCGTCCCTCAAAAACCACTTCTTAAATTGCAATCCACTTTACTCTCTTCCCCAGCTTCCATTTCTCCTGTGTTCTACTCAGTTATTCTTTCATATTAAAACTTGTGAGAATTCACCAGTATCAACGTTCACACTCCTTGATGCCCTTGGTTCTTTGGCCATGGGACTTGAAAGTTTCAACAATGATGAAAGTGTCTTCACAACAGTTTTAGAATAGTTGGTCCAAGTGACTGAAATTGAGCATCAGATATAAAGTCCTAACTCTAGGCTAGTTTATTCTTTATGTTGGGCTTCATTATTCTCATTCAAATTCTTGATGATTCAATGAAGTCTCCTCCTTGTAAATGTTTTGTTCGATACTTAAATGTGTTCTAGGTCAACTGAAACATCCAGAGTGATTGGCAGATGATGAAGATGAGATGGCTGAGCACCACAAAGCTCCCAAAATTATTCAAAGACTCTGAAATGAGAAGAAAAGGGAGGAGGTCCAAAGAAGCTATTGAAAAGTTTCCTCCTGGCTTACCTGTTTAGCAAGCACTTGATGGTGAACTTACTACCCTCCTTAGTGAAGACTTCAACACTGCATTTTAGTAGGATTCTTCTTCTTTTTTTCTTTAATTTGTTAGAGAGAGAGAGAGAGAGAGAGCACGGGCACAGGCAGACAGAGTGGTAAGCAGAGGCAGAGGGAGAAGCAGGCTCCCCGCCAAGCAAGGAGCCCAATGTGGGACTCGATTCCAGGATGCTGGGATCATGACCTGAGCCAAAGGCAGCTGCTTAACCAACTGAGCCACCCAGGCATCCCTTAGTAGGATTATTCTTAAAAGTGGCATTAATATCCATCATTCAGGAAGACATCTTCTACAAATGCCTAGGGCATTGGACCATGCCCTTCTTTCCTGCTCCACGACGCTCCTACTTCCAGAAAGTATTTTCTCAGATCAGCTAAGGGAGCTATGCCACCTTGACAAAAATATTCCCTGACCTTTGGGTGACCTTTCTCTGAGACTTGGAAATGGAGGGTTTCAACTGTAGGTCAGGCAGTGGATGACTTTACCGGTGCTCCCTGAAAGACAAGGCTGATGAATGGCATTTGAACCTTGTTTCCCTAATCCTTCGGGCAGAATTAGAGGCTCTCCAGAAGGGTAATCCTGAATGATTCACGATGCCTGCTTCAGCACGGTCACACATCATATAAATACAAATTGACAGTTCGCACACACTGGCCTCACGATGGTATTTACTTAAAATCCTCTCGAGTCCACTCCCCATGGCCGCAGAGGGGACAGCTCTCTATGTAAGGCTGGCAAACAAAAAGGCACCAGTCTTCTCATATCCAGCCACCCGGTTTACAGGAACACGGGCAGCTGTTGAATATTCAACTCTCCTTGTGTACCACCTGGCACTTACCTTCCATTGGGTTGGGCGATTGGTTTGTTAGAAGATTGCAAGGATAATCCTTTGAAGACAAACAAACAAAAAGGTAGTAAGCTGAGACCTTGGATAACCCCTTTGGCTGTCCTGCAGTTTCTAAGGAAGAGGTAAAAAAAATCGAGGCTATGGATAACAACAGAGGAGAGAAAGAGATGGTCTACGAATAACATGCTAAGAGAGAGATTGAGATACTCAAGAACATGAATATACCCCTAACTGGTGCAGGCATAATGAGAAAATCTCATAGAACCCCCAAAAACACTTACTTCCATTATTTGCCAAAAGGATTCTTGACAGATAATAATGAAAAGTCAATAAGCAAGTACCAACTGTGATTGATCTGTATTTGTGTTTCCAACATGGGCAACCCCACTGCTTCAGAGAAAATGCCAAAAACAGAAACACCACTGGCTTAGAGCAATATCGAGGTCACCCACGCAGTACATTCCTGACGGCTAACTCTGGACGCAGGAGGAGAAAATACGAAGGGAAAGGGTGGAATTCGTGTAAATAAAAGCAGAACCAACTCAGAACTGCCTCAATAGCAGCTTTTACGCAGCCTCTTTTAGTGGTGAAACGTGGTGTGAAATAATCTTTTTAATGGTCATGGGGAGCCTTGATTTCCTTTGTGTGTAGGCCCATTATGTGTGTACTTGAAAGGACTCCCCTTCTCTTTTCTAGCTTTCTCTGATCTTCACCCTAATGCATCTCCCTTTCTTATCCAGAGCTTGAAGCAGCACCCTTTGGAGATTAGGCGGGAAGGAAATGCCACCCAAGCAGATCGGGAGCTGGCAAGGGACCAGGGAAAGGACCTTCCAGGATGGAAGCCACCTGTTTTTATCCTTTGGGCATGACCTAGTATGCTTTTGCAGTAGGCACGATGTCGTGGTATTACTATCATTCACTGGTAACCAAATCACTTTCACCATTTGGATCACCGCTTTGGTTTGTATCACCCACTCTGAAGTTCAGAAGCTCAACAACAAAATCAAGGCTATGGAATGGTAACAGAGGTGGAAAAGCATGAGTTATTAACAGCACACTAAAGAGAGTTGTAGATCAAGAGCGTTAATAAAGCACCAATACATGTAGTCAGTACAGTGTCACATCAAGTCTCCACAATCTGTTTACTGTGTTCAGACAGATGCATAAACAAGCTTCTGAGGAACATGAATAATCAAAGTAGCTCTGTTTTCTGAGTTTTTAGATGTGCATATGGCTCAATTAGTCTGAAGGTACAAGTGCCCAATCAGAGGAACATAGCTTATAATAACTGTACTCCCAGGAAAAAGGACCAAAGTTTTATTTATTTTGTTTTTATTATCTTATGTTTATATCTTATTTCCAACATAATAATTTTACCTTTTCTAAGTGAGTATTACAATTCCTAGTCCAACATAGCCAATAGATAAAATATGCCAAAAACACAATATCTTTTTGTTAAAAAAAAAAAAGAAGAAGAGGAAAAGAAGGAGGAGGAGGAAAGGAAAAAAGGAAGGAAGGTGAGAAGGAAGGAAAGAAGGAAAGAGAAAAGAAAAAAGGAAAGGAAAGGAAAAGAGAGAAGAAAAGAAAAGAAATCTTTGAGCAAATGAGAAGACAAGCCACAGCCTGGGAAAAAATACTTGCAAGAAAGTTTAAATTGAGCAATAAGACAAGAAACAACCTGATTTAAAAATGCGACCAAGACCTTATGATAGACAACATATCTTCTCACCCTAGAAGATAGACAACAGGTGAGCACATGGCAAGATGCCTCACATAGTGTGACATCAGAGAAGTGCAAACTAAAACAACAGTGAGGTACCACTACTCACCTTCACGATGGCCAAAATCTTAAACACTGACAATACCAAATGCTGGCAAGGATGTGGAGCCACAAGAACTCTCTTTCACTGCTGGAGGGAATGCAAAGGCATACAGCCACTTTGGAAGACAGACTGGCAGTTTCTTACAAAACTGAACACACTCTCTTTCTTTTAAGATTCTATTTATTTAGGGGCACCTGGGTGGCTCAGTCATTAAGCATCTGTCTTCAGCTCAGATCATGATCCCAGCTTCCTGGGATGGAGCCCTGCATCAGGCTCCCTGCTCAGCAGGAAGCCTGGTTCTTCTGCTCCCACTCCCCCTGCTTGTGTTCTCTCTCTCGCTGTCTCTTTCTCTGTCAAATAAATAAATAGAATCCTTTTTTAAGAAAGGATTCTATTTATTTATTTATTTATTTGTCAGAAAGAGAACACAAGCAAGGGGAACAGTCAGCAGAAGGAGAAGCAGACTCCACGCTGAGCAGGGAGCCCAGTGCAGGGCTCCATCCCAGGACTCTGGGATCATGACCTGAGCTGAAGACAGAGGCTTAATTGTCTGAGTCACCCAGGTGTCCCAAACTAAACATACTCTTAACATACCATCTAGCAATCATGTTCCTTGGTATTCACCCAAAGAAGTTGAAAACTTGGGTATACACTATAACCTACACACAGGTATCACAGCACCTTTATTCATAATTGCCAAAACTTAGAAACAAGCAGGTCCATCCAGACCATGGATTACTGTTCGATACTCATAAGAAATGAGCTTTCAAGCCAAAAGAAAACCATGTAAGAACCGTAAATGCATATTTAAGTGAAAGAAACCCAATCTGAAAAGGCCATATACTGTGTGATTCCAGTTTGAAAAAACAAAACCATGGAGACAGTAAGAAGATCAGCGGTTGCCAGAGATTGGGGGTGGAGGCGGAGAAGGGTGAATAAATGAAGAACGGATTTGTGGGGCAGTGTGTATACCCTATAGGATACTATAATGATGGGTATATGTCATTCTACATTCCGCCAAAGCCATAGTCGGTACAGCAAAAGCGAAACCCTACGTAAACTCTGGGCTCTGGGTGATAAGATGAATCAATGTAGGTTCATCGGTTGTAACAAATGTACCATGCTGGTGGGGCTATTGATGGGGAGGCTCTGCCTGTGTGGTGGCAGCAGGGAATATACAGAAAATCTCTGTACCTTCCACTCAGTTCTGCTGTGAACCTAAGACTGCTCTGAAAAACATGAAATCATAAATTTTTTAAAAAATATGACAGCCCATGGGCATTTAGATTGTATTCGTACAATCTGTGCAGGGTACAGTAGGAACATGTTTATACTCATGGCAGAGAGGTCAGCATCCTCAACTATGGAAGAAGCCAGGTCTCCTGATCTGGGAAAGTGTTTGCATATTCAAGAGGTGACCCAGTTCACCTTATAGTAAAGTCACCTCCATTCCTCAACAAAATTCATTCGACAAATATTTGAAGAGTTGAAGACAAATATTTGAAGACATTTGTGTGTCTTCATTGCTTCTCTGAGAGTGTATTTGGTGAGTCCTACTGTTCCATAATGCTCACCTATCCACACACTCAAGGATGGACTTCTATGAGGTGCAAGCTTTTACTATCTCATCCCGAGCCCACTCCTCACATGGGTGAGGGGGCCAGAAGCATAAGAAGGGCAGGCACCCAAGGCATCACTTCTTCAAGCTTACATGGGAATATTCATATTTATGCCTCAAAAACCAACTTGTAAAGTGGACCTTCAGAAAGTCTATGCAAGCCCACTGACCCTGGAGCACTTCATGGCTCTTGTAATCCAGTCATCGTTAAGATCGGCCATCATTAACTCATTGACAACTGTGCCATAGCTCATCCCTGGCCAAAGATTCTAGATGATGCAGGAAGTGTCAGCAGACGTTACAGGAAAGGACATTTGACTGTCTGGGAAGAAAGACTTCAAGAAAAGAAAGATGAGTGAAAGATGTGTGAAAAGGGATGAAAAGAAAAGATGAGTGAAAGATGGCGTCTGAAAATTGCCTGTGACGTTTTCCACTCTCTCCCCTTTAAGTTATAAAGTATGAGTTCAAGTTTTCAAAGGAACCCAGAGAGCCTCGAGTGCCCCTGAGGCTATGCCAGAGACAGAAGCATGAATGGTAACATTCAGAAGGAATAAAAGTGAGAAAAACAGAAGGAAAACTCAGGACAGTGAGACCTGCAAATGTAATTGTTGGCAACTGAGACCAGAGAGCAGAAAAGCTAAACCAAGAGGCTTCCCGTGTCTTCATCTACCATGAGCAAGACAACCAATGAAAAGGGGGAGTTCGAGGCAGAGGGAATTTTAGCTTCCGTGTGTCATTTCCTGACTTTATGTTAATTTTGCATACTTTTTTTTTCTCCAATAGGTGTTTCTGACGAGGCAACTAACAAGAGAATTGGGGTAGCCACGCTGTGCCCTAGGTCTCAAAGAGTCCTACAGGCACTGGGGAAAGAGAAGGAAGAGGGGGCAGGGGAGTTTGCAGTATTGAAAACAGAACCAACACAAACACTAAAGTCAGTGTTTTTCTGGCTAGGACGGTGCCATGATCTTGTTCGATGATCTTGAGGCACAGTAGACAAATTTGGCCACCTCCAACTTCTTAGTAGTTTAAACCTTTGGGTTTCTTTTGGAAAAGCACCAACTCCCGCCATCCTCAAAGTGTCCATTACAACATTCTATAATTTAAGATAGTCCTTCACTCCTAGTCATTTGGGGTATTTATTTTTCAAGCAGGTAAAGCGTGATATGTGAGAGAGTCAAGTAATTTGCAGTTAAATAGAAGAGTCCAAATAATTAAACAACGTTTCAAGGTGGGGCGGGGGTTGGGGGGGATGCCACCATGGCAGCTCGAATGGTGTTTTCCTTCCTATGGATCATGGAATATGAGTCAACCCAGCCTAGAGGTTGACCTGAATTTTGGCGTAATCACATGCATAAAAATTTGGATTTCAGCCCAATGTGTAAGTTACCTTCTTACTGCAGCTGCTGCCCCTCAGGGCTGGGAGATCTCTAATTCCCAATTGAGAGACAGCCCTGGCAGGATCCATGGCTGGCTGAAGTCACTCAGGTCTGTGTAGTCACACCTGACTCAGTACTGCATGGGTGTCAGGACGAGGCTGCTGGTTTACCCAGGAGGGAGGTCTGCATCCACTGGTGCCCTTTTTTCCAAGCTGCAAACCCACTCTAACTAATCTGGACAGAAAATGTATTAAAGCCTGTCAGGTAGCTCGTAGGAGCTGCCAGAGGGTCAGAGAATGAGACTCAAAAGTTATCCAGCCAAGAACAGTCTCCAAGTTGCCCCTCCAAAATCCTGCAGCTACAGTTCCAGAACCCTGGAATGCATGCATTCTACGGAGGCCAGCTTCCCACCAGATGCGCAGGTTCCTGGGTCCTCATGTCTCTGACATTGTCCTTCACCCCAAAACCAGCTTGGTGCCTCATCTCCAGGTGCCTAAAGCTGTCCTCTGAATCTAAGCCTCCCATGTGGCTGACCGACAGAATCTTAGATGAGAAACGGGTTCGGAGGGCAACACTAGACTCTGTCTTGGAGAGACAGAGCTCATAATGTGGAAAGAAATCTCCCTGCTAAAAAGCAACAAGCTCTCAAGCCATGAGAGATGTAGAGATGTGGGTGCATATTCAGTCCTGCAAGTTCACGGTAACATTGTGAAGGTGTGAATTTAAGGATCCTTCCCATCCTCCGGAACTTGAGTTTACACTCATCTATCGGGCATTCTTTACTGTGAGATTGTATATTGCCACTGAAAGGGAATCTTTGTTTTGTTTGTGGATATACTAGAGCAAATAAAATAAATGCTACCACATAGCAGGTGCTCACTAAGTATGCATTGGATGAGTGAATTCATTTAACTCCTTTGTCCTCCATGTCTCTGAGGCACTGAGGTTACAAAAGTGAGCAAAACGCAGTGCCCGAATCCAGCCTGCTCTCTGCAGCTGCTGACCCGGATCTGCAGGGAAGGAGAGCAAACCTGTGGTCATGTGCTATGACAGAGAATGACCTCGCGAAGAGTTCCAAATAAGTCCCTACTCTGGTTTGGGGAAGAGAGTTTCTGGAAGGTTGCCCTGGAGAATGAGTATGAATTAGCCAGAAAAGCAAGTTAGGGCAAGTGAGCCTGTGAGGGAGAAAAAGAAGGAGGGCTTGGAGGCCAAAGGAGCAACAGGTACAAAAGCCAAGACATAAGAAAGCCTGGGACAGGGTCACCTGGGTGGCTCAGTGGGTTAAGCAGCTGCCTTCAGCTCAGGTCATAATCTCAGGGTCCTGGGATCGAGCCCCACATCGCGCTCTCTGCTCAGCAGGGAGCCTGCTTCCCCCTCTCTCTCTCTGCCTGCCTCTCTGCCTACTTGTGATCTCCCTCTCTGTCAAATAAATAAATAAAATCTTAAAAAAAAAAAAAA
>ML098672.1:5680-31807 GCA_003697995.1 Taxidea taxus jeffersonii | reverse complement strand
TGGTGTGTTCTGGAAACAGGTAACTTCTCCTGTCACCATTGTAGGACCAGGGAAACAAGGACCCTTTTTTGGTGGCTAGATCACATTGGGTGTCTGATTCACTGTCAATATTTCAAAAAGCTGGAACCAGTGCTTCCTGAAGGACAAGAAAAAGTCAAAAATCCCTGCTCTGGGCCTCTTTGAAATACAGAGAATTGCTCTCTCCTCAAATAGTAAATGAGCTTTCCATATGACAGTGGCAAGACTGAGCTGCATGGTTCAGACCTGAGTTTTTGGTTGCTGTTTCGTAGAGAATGGTGTCCCCTGCATATCACACTCGACATGGTGGGCTGCTGATATATTTACACAAAGGACAGCGAGTGGGTAGAATCTGATCCGCAAGCACTAGTTTACCAACCCTTGCTTGATGTACCTGAGTAAACAAAATCTAACCAGACACCGCTGATAGTCAGGAGGGGCATACAAGCTTTGGACCAATACAGCAGCATTCGAGGATTTTATGGAGGAAACCTGTTCCCACCACATCATTTCACTTTCAGATGCATGGCTCAGTTTCATTCACATGTCTCAAGTAAGGTGCTCATTGCTCACTGTGGAGTAGTGTAATTCTATGTGCTGTTTTCCCTCTTCCCTCAAGTTTCCAAGCTTTGAAAATACACCAAATGCCATTGTTGTACAGCAGTGGCTATCCTTAGCATCCAGGCAGTCTCAGGGTGGTCCTAAGTGACGGTAAGTTTGGGCTATGAACATAGCATGGTTATTAAAAAAGTATATTGCTGGGGCGCCTGGGTGGCTCAGTGGGTTAAAGCCTCTGTCTTCGGCTCGGGTCATGGTCCCGGGGTCCTGGGATCGAGCCCCGTGTCGGGCTCTCTGCTCTGCAGGGAGCCTGCTTCCTCCCTCTCTCTCTGCCTACCTCTCTGCCTACTTGTGATCTCCATCTGTCAAATAAATAAATAAAATCTTAAAAAAAAAAAAGTATATTGCTTTTCCTCCCAGGCTCAGTGGGTAATACATTTGAAAAGGATTTAGGTATTATGGTAGGCCTGCCGTCTAAAAGGGGCCTTCAACCTGCATTTCTTTCTTTCTTTTAAAAAGATTTATTTATTTATTTGAGAGAGATACCAGAGCAGGAGGAGCAGAAGGAGAGGAAGAGAGAGAATCTCAAGCAGACTCCCACTGAGCATATGGAGCCCGAGGGGGCTTCGATCCTGAGATCGCAACCTGAGCCAAAACCAAGAGTCAGATGCTTAGCTCACTTAGTTACCTGGGCACCCCTCAAACTTCAATTCTATTTCAGTTAACTAGCCTGGCTAAATTTGTGTGCTTGTTCCTACCTGGGGAAAGGTGAACCTACAAGCAGATGGGCTCTGTAAAGAACAGAAGCTGGGGAGCAGAGCACTGACGGTCCACCTTCCGGACCCATAGGGAGGTGCCTCTGTCCACCCAGAGGCCCTCTGGATGCCACTGAAGGTGACTCACCCAGCACCCGGCTCTAATACCGTTTCAGAAATGCGATTCAGTAAAGGTCACTGCTCGCACATCTGGGGCTCAGCCTGAAAACCTAGCAGAGTTCCCTCAGCAAGTCTGGATAAACCAACTCCGAGGGCCGACAGTTTTACTCTCCTAACTGAGTGGTGTGGCAATAACACACATCAAGCAGCTAGAAACATCCTTGAAGGGCCACGAAGAGCAAGCAGATCCTCCTGGAGAGCTACTTGAAAGCCTTCACTCCCCCTTCACCTGCACTCAAGTGGTTTCTGAGAAGCAGTGGGAACCAGACCAGAGGGAGCCCTTCCTTTCATCCCTTCAGGGCGGGCTGCCTGCTCAGTGGCCACGGCCATAGCCACCTCACACTGCAGCGTGACTGGGGACCTGCGCCTGTCACCGAGCCCTTCCCTGTCAGAACACAAGCCAGTCAACATAGTGCCCAAATCACCCCTCCTCGGAAAGAAGGGAAATTAAGAGAGGAAAAGCTGAAAAACTCCCTCAGTCTTTTGTTGCAGAAATAACACAAATTGTTCCTCTGGGCAGTTCTAGGTGAGGCTCTTAATGGAGTCATCGCTGCCATTAACCCTCTGCTACCCTGCTGAGGACTTGGAGCCATGGCGTTCCAGAACTCCAGACTGTCCTGTCTTGCACATCCCATCTCTATTCCAGAGGCTGTCAGAGGCCTGGAACCACTCATAGAAAGGCAATGCTCTAGGAGAGAGAGGCAGACCTTGGGGGGTGGGGGGGGGCGGTTCTCGCCTGCAGCCTCAGGGTGGGTCCAGATGTAAGTGGAGAGGCCAGAGGTCAGATGTCACACCCTCCTCAATGCTTACAGATCTCCCCACTGCACACACACACTCATACACCACATGCACCCACACATACATCACATACACACAGTCACACATCAGAGGCACACACACCACATACCACATTCACACACACTACAGATACATATACATGCTACACACACTACACTCACACATATCACAGGCACACGCACTACAGGCACACACACACACACACACACCACATAACACATGTACACATGTACCACACTTGCCATACCATAGGCACACACACACACCACAGACACACATATTCCCCAGTAGGATGGAGGCTCAGGTATGAAGACCCTGCTCCCAATATGCCCACTGTGGGCCATGAACCCTTGAAGGTGGGACCCTTCCCACCCACTGGCCCCCCGGGAACACAGTCCAGCACTGACAAACATCTGACGAATGAATGAATGGATGAAGAGGCTGGACAAAAATACACTTGTACTCTCCAGAGCAAATGCAGCTGACCTCTTGCCCAGACCAAGGCAGAGTGCCTGCATCCAGCCTCACTGACAAATACATATTCAATGTCCTGGGTGCCCTTCACTTTCCCAAGATGGGGACTGGCAGTTGGTAAAGGCAGGATGGCCACATTCAGGAAGCCTGCACTCCAGCCATGAGATAGACAACTGTCATGTAACTACACCTATTACCTTCTCTGGAGGGAAAAATGTGAGTGTAGAGTGCTAGGTAGGGAGGCTCCATCACTCACGGGTCAGGGACCATTCCGAGGGACATGTGACAGGTGGGGAGGGCACTCAGGCCATGGGGAGAGCTGCAGAGGCCCTAGGGGAGCCAATAGGATGGAGGGACAGGGGCCAGGAGGCCAGTGTAGCACAAGTGGAGTGAGCCAGCGGCAGGCCTGGAACTGAGCCTGGGAGGGAGTTGGGCCTTGGGTTAGGCAGGGTCTCTCAGGCGGCACAGACTGACGTTGGCTCTGAGGAGGCTGGAGCCAGGTGGGGCAGGCTCCAGCCGCAGAGGGGACAACAGGCTGGGGGTGCCCATGGTGAGCCGGGGGGACGGGGCACACTGGGTGGGAGGCTAGTCCTGAGGGAATACTTCCTGACAAAGCTTCAGACATAAGAAATATCTTTCTATTTATCTTTTAACAAATCTAAAAGATTCCCTGTAAGTTTCTTACACCCTCACCTGGATATCCAAACAAGGGGTTGGGCAAGGACATTCCTCAGAAGTCCCCAGGCTGCCATGCTCAACCTGTCACCTCCTCTGTGCTCGTGTTTGGGGCTGGTCACCTTACTAAACGTGTCTCCTTGACCCAGGCCGAGCAGGACTCAGAGGTGGCTGGAAGGAGGGAACCAGGAACCAGGAGCCACAAAGGTCACTGAGATTCTCTTGTAACTTCTGGGGGCATCCTGAGCAGAACACTGCAGTGAGGCTCCTCCCACTTTGCTTCCTGGGTCTTTCCAGCCCTGAAAGCATTCCCAAAGAAGCAGAGAAGACACAGTGGGCCTGGGTGCCCAGCGATGGGGACAACAGTCTTGACACGGGTGTTGAGATTTCACACACCTTGGGCAATACCCTGAGGGATTTAGCCACCAGAAAAATAAGGGTCTAGCCAACCAGCCAAATTCTTAGCTCTCCAAGTAGTCGGTGACTTAGGAAGGGTGTTTGTTTTCCTGTGAGCATTTTGGACTAACATAAAAACTGATAAGTATCTGGCTGAACCTCATCTTTTCCTGAAACAGGAAGAAAGCAGAGGACAGAAAGCAAATATTTATTGAATGCCTATTTTTGAGCCTGGTTCTCTAAATGCCTTTGCTCACTGAATCCTATTATCAACTCCATTGTAGAGCTAAAAAAAGAGACTCAAAGACCAAGTACATGTCCCAAAGTTACCACATAATAAGAAAAAACTGTCATGATTTGTATCCTTGTTTACCAACTCCAGAGCCCAAACTGTCTATATACTTGATTTTTATCTAAGCCCATCCCCTGGATCAGAAGAATATAGTTTGGGATTAATGCTGGGGTAATTCACACAGAAGAGAAGTCCCACACTTTTGGGAGACAATGATTAAACATTCAGCAGCATAATAAGATCACATGGAAGGGTGTTGTGCTGACCCCAACAGCAGAAAAGTGGGGCTAGGTCGGGACAAGGTGGTTGTGTTTTTATACGGGTCTTTGCCAACTCAGAGCATCCCTTGGGCTCTGAGGGGAGACTGAGGAAGGAACAGTGTGCGGTGAAGGTGGGGAAGAAAGCTGTCCCTACGGCCACTGATCCATAGCCTCATGTAGTAAGCACGATGGGGTTCAGTCTGACACAATGAGCCTCAGGCTCCTGCTGCTAGCCAGGTGCAGAAGTGACTTTGGGGTCAGCCAGGTGCTGCCTGAGACAATCTCATGGCCTCTCAGGATTCCTGAGCATTATAGAGTCAATTCACTAAAGGGCAGCCCCAGACCCCTGACATCCAGCACAGCTGCCTCGCAGGACGATAAGGGTGTTAAACTGGAATTTACACAGTCAGGGTTCAGGGAGAATTTGTTGGATTTTGTAGTTGAGTTAAAACCAGGTAACATGGAGTAAGCTGCCACAGAAAGACTGGAACTCAAAGTCCCCGCTCGTCTGCCAAGCCCAAAGCGTAGCTCTTTACTTGTATCCCTTCACCCCGGCATCCCCCTGTAGGACCTGTGTCCTGACCCTGAAGATTAGGTGCCCTGGCAAGGTTAAACGTTTTCCCACGATCAGCTGTGGGACCTTAACTATAAAGTCCATGCACAAGGGTGCCTCCCCAGCAAATTCATTCCCTCTCTGTGCATGCAGAGGGTGGCAGGCATCAAGGCCCCATGTGAGAGCTGGCAAAAGTGCAGCTGGCCGAGCTTTGCGGGGCTCAGTGTGCTTCTTTCCTTTAGTCTTTGCATTGGCACGTGCCCTGCTTTTTGGAGTGGGACAACTAAGTTATAAAATATGCTTTTTATAGCTCCTTCACTAAAAGTAATTATTCATTCTCTTCTTAAATGAAGCAAAGACTTTGGTTTTAGAATGGCTCTAATTCATGCAATTTTAACAGGACTGTTCAAAAGCCAATGCTGAAGGTAAAAATCTTGCTTTGATCCACCTGCTTCCTGACTTTTTAAACCCAATCAATCCCATCACCATGAGGTTTTTGAAAGGTAAGTGGGTGTCATCCATGGATCTTAGAGACCCCTCTTTCCTTGCTGACTCCAGAGTGGAATGCAGGCAAACAACAAAGCATTCCATGCAGCCAAAATCAAGCTGGTCAGAAGGAGTGATGCCAACCCCAGAGTCACTTGAGGTGTGATATAAACAGAGGTTGTCAGATGGAATCAGCGGCCAGGGCTTGGGAACAAATGAGCTGGTCAAATGCACATGCAAGGGAAATGTCAGGCAAGCAGTGTGGGCAAGAGGAAATAGGAACAGAGCAGGAGAGAGTCATGACTCGTCACCTATGTCCTACAGACGTTTTGTTTGAAGACATTTAGAGGTAAGAGCTGTAGATAGAACAGGGGCTCAGTAGGGGCGTCTGCCCTAATCCAAGCAGACAGGCAAAAGCGGGTGCTCCCAGAAAGGTTATGTGAACAGAGCAGGGAAGGGATGTCACAGCACAATTTTCGGTGGGAATCATGTGCAGCAGTCTCTAACTCTCCATATTAATCCACAGGATTCAAGAAAAAAAAGTCCTTGGAAAACACCCTAAGATAATGCACTTCCTGCCTGGCTTCCTATGGGAACAGCCACATTACCTAGCCAGAGACCCCCCCAAGACCCTCTCATGCTGGGTGCCTTTGCCCCTCAACTGCAACTCAAATGCCATCTCTCCAGAAGCCCTCATGGCCACAGACCCCTCAACAGCAATGCCTGCTCATGCCCTAGACACAGTGGTTGTACCTCCAACTCAATTCCAAGTAAGAATGATACTAACCACAGAATGAGCCTAGAAAGACTGAGTTTTAATTTTCCTCATGAGGACCACTTACTGCTTCTTCTGAAATGCCAAACACGAAGGGCTATCACTGAACATTTTGGAACCTTTACGAAATGCCTGCTCCAGCTCCCAGGTGACCAGGGTTGTTCTCTGAGGCTGACTCTGGGACCCTTCTCTCTTGACTTGTTCCTACCTGCCTCTCCCACCACACTTGAGGCTCCGGAGGGCAGCAGGTCTGTCTGTGGCCTCTGGGTGTGGTACAGTGCCCAGCAGAGTTGGAGGCTTGTACATCTTGTTGGGGAGAGGACAAATGCCTCTCTATCCTCTTGTCTGATGGGCTCTGGTCTTCACCCTGGAGCTGAGTGTCCCAGGCAGAGGCCTGTACAACACAGCAGGTTATGACGTTGGTGGGGAAGGCAGGCCTCTGCTCATGCCAGCTGAAGCTGCATGCTCCATGGCTCTTGCAGGGGTCAGTGCAAAGTGAGCTCTCCCAGCTCAAAGAGTCTCCTTTGACAAAATTCTTTGAGGATGGCTCTGTCTGTTCCTGGAACTGGCTGAGCTCAGAGAAGCCAGAAGCCATTACAGAGTCTGTCTCCTTAGCAAGAGCCCAACCAGACCCTGAGAGGTTGAGAGGCGTCCCTGCTCTTGGTCACAAGTGACAGCACAGAGCGTCACAGGCCCCCAGCATGTTCTTCTCTCAGGGGAGGTTCTCCAGAGTCCACTGGGCAGAGAAGTGAGCAAAGTGGGGGCTGTGACATTGCACTCCAGGCAGCCTGTCACTCTAGGCTGCAGACTGAGGGAGAGACAGAGAAGAGGGAGAGGGAGAGGGGGAGAGGTAAGGGGGACAGGTCTAGCTGCAGCTGCCTGGGGAGCCGCACCAGCCTGATGACAACTGGAATTAGCATCAGAACACCTTGATGAAAGGAAGGTAGAAAAGAGCTGAATCCGTGAATGAAAAATAGATTATTCACTGTCAGTCTGAACAATGGAACAAGACACAAATAGCAGCCATGCGCAGGACATGCCAATTTTGCTCAGAAATGGTGTGCGCAGTACTCCAGCAGCCCTCCAGAGAGCTCAGTAGCACGGCCAAGTTCGGCACTGAGCAGATGTGGGGAGAGGGAGAATAACAATGGCCTCTCCGAAGTAGGAAGGACGTGGGCTGTAAGCCGGAGATTTAGAGTTCTAGCTCTGTTATTTACAACCGCATGTGCACACATGAGGCAGGGGGCAGGAGGGACCAGGACAGACAGGAGACAGAAGATGGAAGGTGGAAGGAGAGACCCGAGCCCCCAGCTGCAGGTAAGCCCCTCAGAGCTCCGGCTCCAGTATGAGGAAGACAGTCAAGATCAAGCTTGCCCGAGTCTGTAAAGCTATCAAGGGCAATTGCGGGTACTACCACTGGGTAAGGGCTCCAGAGGCCCGACCTTGCCCAGCACTGGGAGGAGGGTGTGTGAGTGGAAACAAGGAAGGAGGACACCCACAGACAAGAATGGAGCCTGTCAGTTGTACCTGGCAACAGACCATCAAGGCTTACAGGGCCATCCTCTCTGCTCTCTCCTCACTTTACAGTGACGAAGGCCTGGGATGGCCAGAAACCAGGCCCCTTGGCATCTCACCAGGCTCTGCTGGGACAGTTCTGCCACCTATTCAGTCTGTCAGCACCCGGGTCCCTCTCTGCAAGACTGACCTGTCCCTATGCACACATGTGCCCTCTGGTGTTGCAGAGCACAGGGCTGAGGCATGCTGGCTTCTGGGCTCTACCGCCACTTCCCTGTGAGCTGAAGGGGTCCCTGCAGCAGTCTCCCCTGATAGGCCCCCTCTCCCAGGGCCTGCCAATCCTGGAGAGACTTCATTCCTCTGCACCCGAGTCACCACAGAGACACCGTGACTCAGGAGACAGAGGGTCCTGCACCTGTCACCCAGTGAGTATCCTGGCAGCTCTTAGGGGAGCCATGTGTCAGGCTGTGTGCCATCTCCTTCCATTCAACAAAAACTCAGTAAGTAGGAAATGGCTCTCCCTACTTACTGAGGCCTAATGGGGAGGAGCTTGGGCACTCTGGAAGGAGCCAGGATTCCAAGAGGCAGGAAGGTGGGAATCACAGGTGTGGATGGCAATGTTCACAGGGGCCCCCCTTACCTTGGTAAAGGTCAGACAGTCCTTGTCCTGGTCTCTGTCCTTCATCTCGAAATCATAAAGTGCTTTGCCCTGGGGCGGGGTCTGTGGCAAGGGCCGGACGCACTGGATGTAGCTGGCGGGCAGGAAGCCGTGAGCCCCATGCAGCTCCCCGTGGTACCAGTGCTCATCCACCCTGCGCCGCAGGATGATGATGTCGCCCTTGCTGAACTTGAGGTCGCCAGGTTCTTTCCCCTCGTAACTGTAGAGCGCCTTCCCATAGGGAAGCTGGGAGAGAGTCTGAAAGCAAAACATAGCATTGAGTTACTCAACATGGCCTTCCTCCTGCCCCATTAGATCAGTCTGGGATGGGGGGCTCCTATGCCATGAGGGCATGTACAGAATGTTTCAAAGTCCTTACTAGGACTTCAAAAGAACAGACACCCTGTATGGGGATACTCAAGCCCATGACCCTACTGAGACAAACCCATCCCCATAATGGCAGCCCCCGCCCCAAATAGAGCATGTGAGAGGGGGGCCAAGCGTGGTCCTGGACTGTCCACAGGAACCAATGCACTCTGCTGAAAAGGACTCTGGAATAGAAGCTAAATTACTGTCCTTTATAGATGAGGGAACTGAGGCACAGAAAAAGAGAAGGTAACTGCCCCAAGGCCTCCCCCTGACACCCCGCAAGTAGAGCAGAATCCCTACCCAGGTAGATTGGCTGTGATATTCTCATCCACTACTCTGTGCTAAACTGTCCTCCATTCTGTGCTATTTTTAGCTGCCAAACTTCCAACAATTATTGTCCAAAAACATTTTCCTGACTTCATCTCTGAACCTTCACAGCAACTCAGAACACATGTCAAGGGGGTTCTCAGGTCAAAGGGACAGACCCACATGTACCATGGGACCTTCCCACTCACAGCCTCACAACCAAGGGCATATACTCGTGATGTCCGGCCCAGAGGGATAGTCTGGCCATGGAAGGTGGAGGCCACCCTCAGGACATGGGTCCCCAATGCACTAGGAGTTCTAATAGGTGGTCCCAGGCTATCACAAACACCCCTCCCCCATACACACACCAATGACAAATAGCTTTTTGATGCACATAGCAGTTTAGTCCGGAAGTACAATTTCAAGACCATAAAATAGTATCCTCTCAAGGTCATGGGACATCCTTGCTATCCTGTCAAAGATTGGCCAAACTTTCTTTTTTTTTTTTAAGATTTAATTTATTTATTTGACAGAAATCACAAGTAGGCAGAGAAGCAGGCAGAGAGAGAGGAGGAAGCTGACTCCCTGCTGAGCAGAGAGCCTGATGCGGGGCTCGATCCAGGACCATGACCTGAGCCAAAGGCAGAGGCTTTAACTCACCGAGCCACCCAGGAGCCCCTGGCCAACCTTTCTTAAAGTGATCTGCCATCTTGGGTCTCAAATGGTGGGCAAAGTTCTGAAACCAACACAGAGTTCGTGGCAATCTTCTGCTCTTCTGCAGTAGAGAGTCTATTGAACCACCCCGAGACTTGGCGTCACCATCTCCTTCCCGGCTCCTCAACTTAACTGGACCTGTCTCATAAAGACCAGTGGCTGCCTGGGTTTCTATTCCTCTTCCATATGGGTGGTCAATACCCAAGGAAGCTCTGCCAGAGGCCAAGTCTCTGCCAGAGGAAAACCCACCACTGCCTCTGTGGCAATACCCAACAATTTCCTTGACAGAAGCTGCATTTTCTTACCAGGGCTGTCTATGCCAAGGCTTTCTTTAGTATTTGAATCAATCAATAGAACCACAGAAGCCTGCAGCAGTAGTACATCGAAAAGCTCTTTGTAGGGGACTTAATAGCATGTTGGCAACTCAATCACTCTGCTTTCCTGTTTCAGCAATGTCAAATGACAGCAGTTAAGAGAGAACCTGCTGGCAAACTGACAAACAGCTACCACTAACCAATTAAGTAGTAACACCAGTGAGGAAGGACAAAAATCAGTCCGCTTCCCATAATACTCATCCTGGCTAGCTTTGCACCATGAGCACAATAGCCTATAACAGGCCCTGATTTCAGAGGGCTGAGGCAAAGGGCTGATTTGCAGCACAAGGACTGTGATCAGAAAAGAATGGAAGGGGCTGTCGGCTGTGAATCACCTGAAGAAGGACACACAAAGGCCAGCCAGCCCCTGGCTCAGGGGTTCTCAGGCAGGGACCATTGTGTCCCCCAGGGACATTTTTGCTTGTCACAGCTGGGAGGTGGGATGCCACTGGCATCTAAAGGGTAGAAGCCAGGGGTGTTGCTAATTGTCCTGCAACACATGGGGCAGCCCCCACAGCAAAGGACGGCCCCACCCAGAACATTAATAGGGCTGAGGCTGAGAAACCCTGCCCCAGCCTGTGAGGTTAAATTTGCAAAAAGACAGCATAGCTTTCTTGTTCTATTTGAACTTAGTCTATCACAACTTTAGAAGTTAAATGTAACACCCATCAAGATAAGAGGCGTTAGAGGAACATTAAGGCGAGGACTCACTGTCTAACTCGAAAATGGGCTTCAGCTCTGCACACAGATGGTCCCATTTCTTTTCACCGCAGACCAAGCGGGCAGTGCTCAAAAGCAATGTTTGGAGACCCACAGACACTTGAGGTTGCTAGTAGATCTGCTGCTCTTCATAACAAAGGAGAGCGGGAAAGGCCGGATTGGCACTTATGCCCTGTGCGCCCTTGCACGCAATTTGCACATTCACACCTCCCTCTTCTCCCCCAGTAGCGGGGTCACTGGCATTCCCACTCTGGCCCACCCACCCCCAGCTCTCCCAGCTCAGCTGACACAGATGCCACTCACCAGCACCCCTCCTGGGCACCTTGTGCAATCCTGGCCCCCATCCTGCATCCTGTGCAAAGGATGCAGCAAAGGGCCTGGGTGTAGTGACAAGGAACTGAGGCCCTTCCCAGCAGGAGGCCAGCTCCAATGTTGCTCTGGAGTAGTACATCTGGAGTAGTGCATCCTCCCAGTTCCTGCGAGGCATGCACTGCTGATGGTCAGGGGACCTGGCCTTTCCAGGGCTCTCCAGAATGGGCCTAGCCCCACCCATGTGGGCACCATAGCCCCAGGCCCGGTCAGCCCAACCCCTTCCATGGCCCCAACTCTATCTGCCTCTCTCTGTGCTTCCAATTTCCCTTCCAAGTGGTAGACTTAGTTTCAATCTGATCGCTTGTTCAATTCTTGATCTGGATGTCCCACAACTGTCCTGAGAGCCTCCAACCCCTGCATTCCTCACCCGGGCCAGGGAACACGCGCCCACCGCCAAGCACGTGCCCGCGGTGACCTGGGTGCCCACTCTCTCCCTCCACCTTAGCACTTGCCATCAAGTCCTCCTGCTCCCATGGGTCAGCCGGTGCTCAGGGAAACACTAGGCCTGCTCCGACCCCCCATGGCCAGGCCCTTCCTCTCTCCCTCCACCAACGCAAACTTCCACCAGTGAGCCCTCAGGCCCCATCACAACACAGAGCTGATCTACCCTCTGGTAGCCCTCCTGGGGCTCCAGAGCTTTCCATGACTACCGACCACCCTTGGGGAGGGACAGCAAGATCCTGAGCATGGCATCAGGATGCCCCCACATGACCTCAGCCCTGCTTCTGGCTCCTGCTCCCAACGCTCTTCCCCACCACCCGTGCCAGCCACGGGGGCAGCACCTCGTTCACAGAGAGCACGTGCTTCTGGAACCCCTGCAGCTTGCTTACCACCTTGGCCCCTCTCACTTCCTCCCAAACCCGACAGCAGCAGGCTGTGTTCTCCAAGTCCTGGGAGCCTATTCTCCATCACACCCCTACCGCACTAGCCCCTCTCAACCCAAGCCCTGGGACAGGAGTGTCTGGAACATGGCAGCTATCCTGGGCATGTTTGTTCATTCAGCTGGGCTCAGTTTACTCTTGAGACAGAGCCTGGGTGGGGCTGGAGGTGGGCAAAGTCACAAATGACAGATTGCACATGATGCCCCTTGTCAACCAGCATGCCTCCAGAGATCCAGGACAAGGGTGCCGATCCCACTGCACATGGAGGAGCAAAAGAGCAGTTGCAGCAGAAGCCAGACAGGGGCGGCCTGTACACAGTGTGGCCCGGCCCGGGCCAACCACCCTGTGACCCTGAGGTCAGATCCCTGGGCTCAGAGCACACAGCACAGCCTTGCTGGCCCAGCCACGGTCTGGTGAGGCAGCCATCCTCTGGTCTGTGCCTGTGGGTGGGCAAGGACAGGACAAGTAGAGAGAGAGCCATGGAGAAGGGAAGGGGGAGAAGCCCAGCCCATCTGAGCATTCCAGCCCCAGAATGCCAAGATCAGCACCTGAAGGAGCAAAATTGAGATGCAGAACATAGCTCTGAGGGCAATAATGAAAGTCAGGGACAATGCCAAGAGGTGGCTTATTGGGGGTGGGAAAGGGTGGGGAGGTGGGGTACAGCTGCCGGAACCTGGTTCTCGCTGTCAGGAAATGCTCTGAAACGGGGGCTCTCAGGCTTCCAAGGCACCTGTCATCTTCAAAGCCCTTTATAAGATTAACTAATTAGTCCATGACAGGGCCTGACCCTCCCAGCCCCCAGAAACTGAGCAGGTTTCCATGCCGCCATTACCTCTCGGCCTGTAGACTGCTCCTTAGAACCCCTCAACCATGTGTGCTCCCCTCTGGAAGGAAACCTATTCAAACACGGCACAGAGCCGCCATTCTATGGGCTCAAGACATTAAGGAAAAGAAATAAAAGGAAAAAGGAAATACATCTGGGATGCCTACAGGATAATTTACACCAGCCACCCCTGCAAGGCCTTAATAATAATTAAAACTTATAATGTCAATTTCATGGCTCATTACTCAGATGTAGCACACAAATCTTGCTGTGGGCTTAATGCCCTACCCATGGAGACATGGGTGCTCACGCACGCACAACAGCAGCATCTCCATCTTTTATGGAGATCACTGCTGCAGCGGGCTTTGACAAATGTGCCTCCATTACACCATGCCGCTGACAAGGCTCTAAGTCACACAGGCTTCCCTGGGAGTGGGGCACGTGGGGGAGGGCGGCGGGGGCAAGACCAGGTCTCACTCCTTCAGATCCCCCAGCAAGCTCAGGTGAATAGTGTAGACAAAGAACTCGCCCATGTTTTAGGCTCTAAGGACTCAACCTTATCTCCCTTACTCAGAGCTTCCCAGGCAACACTTTAGAGTGGCATAGCTTCTAACTGCATGTTACCAATGGAGGGGCCCCCTGGTCCATCAGTTCCATGAGGACAAATAACATGCCCATTTTTTGTTCAGTGTTGCTTCTCCGACACCTGGCCTGACATAGATCCATGCTCACAATATCTATTGAATGAATGAACATAGGGACCAGTCAAACCAAACCTCCAGGATTGCACCTGGGCTAAGATCTTCCCCTGCACATTGTTTTCTCCCAGGATGTGAGGTTCAGGGTCCACACAGCCCAAAAGCTTATTGCTAAGAGTGGCTGGGCCCGGATAAATGGAGACAATCCCAGTGATTACTCGAGGAGGAGGGCATGACAACCAGAGGAACCAGGCTGAGCAAATGCACAGAGTTGGACACACGTGGGTCTGCCTCCCACAGACATGGCAGAGCTGATGGTCACAGAATAAACACACCCTGGCATGTTCCAGGGATGGTAAGCAGGCTGCAGAAGGGAGGCGGCCTAACTGCAAACATGCCAAGCCTGCAGGGCCTATGAAGGTGGCAGAGACAGTTAACAGTCCCCTGATACCCACTTGCTCTTGCTTCTTGCCAATGAGAATATTCCAGGTTTCAACTGGGGGTCAAGGTCACCCAGCTAAATACTTTCTTTCTCAGCCTTGCTTGCAGGCAGCCGTGGCCACATTCGTAACTCTGGTCATCTAGTGCACGTGACAGTGGCTCGTGCAATTCTGGACCCCAATTTATAATGAGATTGGTAAGGAAATCCTAATTCCTGATTCTCCCTCCCATGGCCTGAATGGTGGGGGGTGGGGGAGGGAGGTGAGCCAGCTCCTGCCACTCCAAGATCCCCCTCTGAGCATGGGCAAGAGGATCCTGCTCCTTGACTGACCATGTAGAACAGGTCCCAGGACCGTGATGTGGGGAAAAGACACTTCACCTTACTCCAGCCGCCATACTTGGGGATGTTCTCACCAGAGTGCGGCCTGTATCCTGAGTAGCTCAGAGGCTCTGTGGTGTGACTTACCATCTCCCCAGCCCGTAAGTGTTTTTCAAGGCAAAGCATTGACCCCCCACACCACTGTGGAGGTTACCATTCATGTATTCCCTGCTAGGACGGTACTGTAAGCACAAACCCTCTCAGGTTTGGAATTGCTTGAAAAGCCACAATGTCATGCACTAAATGAAGCAGTGAAACAGAATGTCCCCTCCCTCTAGTTTACATGTCACATCAATGATAGAGATGTCACTATATCACACATCAACCAGGATGTTCCCAGGTTTTAGTTCTACGGCTCTTCAAGCACCTTCTTCCATTTTTCCCATTAAAAGCTTCCCATCGGGTGCTGGATTTTTGTTCCATTCACTCCTCTGTTCTGAGGATTTTATTTTCTTTCTGGTATTTGCATACATGTGCTTCCAAGAATTTACGGAACAGCATGATGTGCCAGACCCTGCAGTAGGCTATAGGGGAGTAAGACACCTCCCTCTATTCAGAGGGTCACCAACCAGGGCAACAAAAGAGAAATGCACATTTGGCCCCCAACACATGAGGGGTGAGGACAACACTAAACCGGCACCCTGTGATACAGGTGTAAGCCATCTACACCAAGAGTGGACGTTAGCCACTCGTGTTGAGCACAAGTTTCATGTTTCAGCAAGATCTGTGAGGATTAATAAGAAATTGTACGTTTTTCTATTTTTCTTCCTTTTTCTTTTACTTTTCCTGGATCTTGTCAAAGGCCCTCTTCTCAAGTTTGCCTGCTGTTCTATGCACTTTGGCAGGCAATTCGCTGATGTTAGTGGTAATTTGCTAGAAGGTGGGAGGGCTTAACTTCTCAGTCTGAGCTGTTAGAAGAAGTGAGATTTAAGGAAACCCACGTTCTGCCTTAGAGACATCTGGTGACTTTGGGCTGGATGGAGTCATTTGTATGTAGAAGGTGTGAAGCCCTTGGGTTCTCCAGATGAATGGTTCTATATAAGCAATACCATGCTTATGCCACAGAAGGAATGTGGCTCTTTGAACCTCCTCTCAAATTAGCTGATACAACTCTGTAATGAAATCATCATGGCATCAGAAATAAAACTTTTTCGAAGCAACACACTCTTCTTCAAAGAGTTTATGCTATAAAAAACTCCAGTCACCCTTCCGAGGGTGTAAAGCCACTTTCTAAGCCAATTGCCTATGTGACCCTGGAAAGAGGAGAGACACTAGGATCCAACAAAGTCTGGCAGAGAGAAGGTGGGATCCAAAATTAAGGTCTTCTGGAAGCTGAGTCTCAAAAAAAGTGGCTCCTAACAAGGACATAGCTCAGTTAGGAGGGTTTGTTCCCCCCCCCCAATTGGGGAGCTTTATAGCCAATATTAATGGAAATATTGAGAGTGACAATAATTCTGGAGAAAGTACATGTGCACACACATGTGCACACACACACACAGACATGCTCACAGGCCTGGCCTTGGTTTAGCATTCACACGGATGAGGGTCACAGACAGTCAGTTTGCTCCCATGCGACAGAGAGCCCTCACTTGTGACGATCAGATCTCTAGTGTCCTCCTCCTTGTCCTCAAGGAACATGCAGGCTCATTCCCACTGGGACCAGGAGCTCACTTTTTACTATCCACATGAAGGAGAATAAAGGGGACCCTCACAGTCACCAAAACAAAGTGGGCCTCTGCTGACCCCAGCACAAGGCTGTGGCTGAGGCCAGCTGGGCTGACTCACAAGGTGCCAGCTTCTTGTCCCCCATCAGTGCAGGCTGGGGGAGGGGAGCAGGTGTGCTTGTATGTGTCCTCCCTCCCTCAGAGACCTATGCAGTCTTCAAAGCCAGAGCAGCTTCTCACTGAACACAAGTGCATTTCTGGGCATCAGCTCCATCAAACTCGCTGGTTTTACAGTTTCCACAGCAACACTAAAATGGGTTCCATTCTGGTCAAACAACGGCTTCACCAAGTTCTGTTTCACCAGCAATCTATTTCTGGTTTACAAAGACAAAGACGCCTGGGAGAAGATTCTTCGAAATGCTTGCATTGTCCAGCTCCAGATTATCTGTAGGCTGTGGCAGGGGTGAGGGAGCATTACACTTTACCATGTGTTTCAGCCCTCCTGACTGTGCCCCTCAGAGGGCCTTGGACACACCATGACTGAGCAGTCACCACATGGGGGCCCTGGCCTGCCTTTTCCACTCTCCTTCTGAGAAGGGAAGGGAGCAGCTTGACAGCCAAGGTTAAGAATGAAAAGCAGGAAGTTCTATGAAAGGGAGAGCAAAGGGAGCTAAAGATTGAGGCCCCTGACCAGAATTCTGTAAGTGCTCTTGTCCAAGGCTGTGTGTGCCAGGAGGCAAAGCACACAGCCACACAAGAAGACTCCCAGGGCCTGCCAAGGAGGCTGACCACCAATTAAGGGGTGTGGCCTCCCTTCCCCAAAATCAAGACAGCTATGCCCAGAATCCCCCTAAGCGGAGACAACAGCCTGTCCCCTCGCTTGGCTGGAAGAGGTGGAATCTGACTATGTGGAAGGCTGGTGGCCGGCTGAACTGCAGAGTGAGGCCCCACGTGGGAGGGGCTGGGCTTTTCCACACCCCCTTGGTTTCCAAATCACTGCAGGCCAACACCCAGCATGACCCTCCCGGGGAAAGTGCCCCACTCCCCTACCTCCAAAGCCGCAGTGCAAGTCTGCTCTTCTTCATTTTCATAACATTTCCACTCAAGAGCTTACCAAGGTTCAAAGGGTAACAGAACGAGGTTCTCAACCCCTGCGAGGCACCCTGTTGTACACACGTATACCTGTGTCCTGTCCGACACCAACCAGCTCTCCAGGAACCTCCTCCCCTACCCACTCTCCACCCCTGCTGCCTGCGAGCCAAGCTCTCCCATCGCCATCTGCCTCTTCAGCCTCACCATGCTCCGGAGATCCTGCCACTCTGGGAGCTGTGAAGGCCCCTTTGTGGTTCATTGTATGATCTACCCAAAGTGTGAAGGATGCCCTATGAGGTCTGGCTCATAAAATCAAAACTAATTCTACTCTGACAATTATGAAAACATGAGGTCATTAGAACTGCCTGGAGAAGTTTTAACCCTAGGCTTGGCAGTCATGTAACAAGGGCACCAGTAAGTAGTGTTCAGAGACAGAACACCTAGTTCATAGCTGTGCAGAAAGAGGCATGTTTGACTAGCACGCATGCATACACACAAGCACGTCCATGCGTACACACCCTCAAACCGTTCCTCAAACATAACCCGCCCACCACATACACAGGTCTACTGTGCTGAAGTCAGAGAGGAGAAAGAGAAGATGAACATCAAATATTAGCCTAGATCAGGAGCTGGCAAACCATGGCCTGGGGGCCAAATCCATCCTGCCTGCTGTCTCTGTAAATCAAGCTTTATGGGGACACAGCCATGCCCACCCATTTATGACAGCCAAGCTGAGGACTTGCAACAGTCCAGATGGGCCACAAAACCAAAAGCATTTGCTATCTGGCCCTTCACCGAAAAAAGTCTGCTGACTCCTGGAATGGAACATCAGAGCCAGCAATGGCTCAACGTCAGAGGCTTGCACAGTTCCCACACGTTCCTGGCTTAGGGGTGGGGGGCTGGCTGCTGGGCCCCTCGGTGTAGGTGGAGTGTGCTACCTTTGAGAACAACACTGCCACTTCCACTGTCAAAGCAGCAGTCGGGGAACTGGAGCCAGCCCTGGAGCCGTGGTGGCCTTGCCGTGTGCCTTTTGATAAATCACCTCCACACACAGGGCCTCCGTTTTCCCATACGCAGGAGATAATCAAGTCTGTCCTTCCAAATTTTCTAGTAATGTCAAGAGAATAAAATTGATGGCACATAATGAGCTTTCTGTCTCTTAATGAAGAAGGTGCTATAAAAATGATCACCGTAGACTGTTTGCTGAGGCAAACAAATGTTCCAGGACCCTGGATGCCGGTGCTAGAGAAGGCATCAGTAATGACCCCTGAGTGTAGCCTGGAAGTAACATCAGACGGATGAGGCGAGCACAACGCCCTGCCCCCCAGCACCTGCACACATGGGCTCCAACAGGCACCAGGTGAAAGAAAGATCAGCAAAGGTCTAGCGTGTTGTCCTCAGGTGTGACATCCTCTCCTTCCCCTCTTCTGGGTGTCTGGGTACTGCTTCAGGTCCCAGGAATCCTTCCCATCTTGCTTCCAAACGGATGCTCTTCATCCTGACTTCCTGCCACACCTTCTTCTTTCACACTGGCCACTTTCCCCTCAGCTCTTGGACTGTGTCATGTGCTGCTTCCTGCCCTCACCCTGTGTAACCCTTGTACTTCTCACAGCCACCCTGGGGGTTGGTCTTAGGTCACTGACACTCTACAGCTGGAAACAGGCATGATGAAGTTCAGGAACTCGCCCAAGTTCCCAGATGTGGTAGGAAACAGCAGGGGTTGGAATCCAGGTGGTCTGATTTCCAAGTCTGAGCACCAACCCATCACTTCCATCGCCTTCTAAAAATAACATGACCATTTATTTAGCTGCTACTTCATGCCAGACACTCCAGACAGCTTGATTACTGCTCACAGGAACCTTGTAAAGTGGGAATTACTATTGCCATTTTATAATTGAGGAAAATTAAGAAAGACAAGGAAGTTTCTCAGTGTCATGGGGCTCGTAAGAGGGGACCAGCTTCCAGCTCGTAACCCCAGCCCGCCTCCTCACACTCCCAAAGTGGGAGAAGAGCCCTTTGGGGGGTGGGGGGCTCTGATGATTACCTGGAAGGAAACATGGAAGGAAAGGCAAAGTGTGAACTGGTTATCCATTGGGCCAAGAAGGGTCCAGATCTTTGCATTTAACCGGCATCTGTCTGGCAACTTACTCCTAGGATCCCTCCCGGGGGAAGGGCTCACTGCCTGCAACCCCAGCCTCTCCATCACAGGCCCTCTTGGGGCCCGGATCCAGGGGTGTCTAACATGTCTAACATCATAACCAAGGTTCCTAAGGGAAGCATGCTCACCAGTCTCCTTTATGGGGTCAAAAAGTCCTCACACTGTAATACCAGGATCTTCAAACACCTCAGAAGGTCAGGAGGTCAGGAAGTAAAGCAAAGGCTTCCCATCCTTCAACATCTGTTGTTTTTCAAAAAGGAAAATAGGGGCAGATGGTTCCTTCCAGACCCTACTTTAACTGAAACTAACCAGCAAATGACCTTTAAATATTTTTTTCTAGTATTTTATTGTTTTAATGCTACCCTCCGCCTCGAAAAAGAAAAAGTAATACAAGAGAGTAAGGAGAAAAAGAAGAATTGTAATTGTAAATATCCATGCAAAAACGTAAGTCTCCCTAGGAATCCAGCTTTCTTTAAGAGCAAAGAAAAGAGACCTGGGTTAGAATCCTGGGCCTTCGAGGGGTTGGGGTGGCTACGCGGCAGTGTGTCTAAGAGCTTGACTTTACTGCATGTTGGATGCCCTGGGCCTCAGTGTTCTCATCTGCAAAATGGGCATCGTAAAGTACTTCTCTCCCAGGGAGGCTGTGAGCATAAGTGAGGTAACACCTGTCAGTGACTCGTACCGGTGCCCAGAACCTGGTGAGTACCACGATTCTTCCCAATGATAATACCATCAGAAGACAGTACATCACCTATTTGCCACAGATGTCCACAATGCACAATACAGAGACAGGTGCATTCTGTAAAAACAAAGACCTTAGCAAAATAAACTTGATCGTGACCCTGTATTAGTCAGTTATAAGACAAAAAGCTGTCCCATTGACAGGCAGCTGCCACACTCCTGAGACTGCACGCATCACTTTGGCGGGGTTGAAGGGCAGCACTGAAAGGACCATTCCTGTTTTCCTTCTTGTCCGTCCCTCATCCCCACATGAGGAGCAGTTTGCCATTTGGGAGGCAACATGCCACAGATCAGGCGGGCATGGCCCCCGGCCACAGGGAAGTCACAGAGCAGATGGGGGGCAGGGCCAGACAAATAGCACCGAGCTCCCCCAGGCCTCTGAGCTTGGGGTCCCAGGCAGAGTGGGCCTGGTCTTCCCACGAGTAGAAGGGGGTCACAGGACTACTGAGGGTCCTTTCACCTATAGATAGGCCCTGAGGTTCTTAGAAATCTTCTTGTCATGCTGGGTCAATCTCAGAAAAAACATCCTATTAGCCCCTTTTCTAGATCTCTGTTTTGTATAAACTGCTTTAGGTCCTTTAGACATATGGTGGAAAAGCATGAAAACTTTTAGCCCTGAATTAACATTTTGAATACTAAATAGGTTTTGCTATTAAGTTTTTTAAAAAATCAAGCATGAGTCAAAGGATAGCTAATGGTTTGGGCTTAATTCACACATACATCGAATCTGTCTGCTTTCCACGGGTCCTGCAGTTTGCCACCTACATAGGACGGAGGTCTGGGTGTGTGGGGCTCGGACCACCATTTGGCCTGGGACAGGCGGGCACGGGGGCAGAATTCTTCCCCGCAGCCATGCAGGCCGAGCCTCAATGAGTGTGGCTGGAGCCAGCCAGGATCCCTTGGTGCTTCATTTCCGTGTTGATTTACAGAAATCATTAACGCCAGATATTTATTTACAAAATGCTGGGCTAACTTTGTAACGGGAATTGCTGCAAAATTGGACGTCGCATTCACTTTTATAGACTTCAGGTGAACTTCATAAATCAATGATGAATGCAAATAGTCTCACTAAGGAGAAACAAACAAACGGTCTCCAGTTACTGCCACGGTGCGTGTGTGAGCGCTGTGGACGGCTGCCGGGGCTGGCGTCCTCCCCTCATGCAGATCATGAGACAGCAGTTTGCAAGCTGCAAGGGAGGTGCACAGTGAGCCCCTGCGTCTGTTAGCCATGGACTCGAGGGAGACATTTCCTGGAGACATTTCGTTCTGAAATGTATTTCATATGCCAGAGAATCACCCTAATTACTACCTATTTTAGCTATGAGAAATTCCTTCTTGAAGGCTTCAGGCTTTAGTGTGACTTTGTAAGTCCATTTAAAGGGCAAAGGGGTCTCCAGTTGTCCTTTTACCCACCTAGAAAAACAAGACCCCCTCTCCAGCATGGAACATTTTCCCCCCACATAAAGGGGGGTCTTTCTTCCCCTGGCTGGCTTCCGGAGCAAGTAGTGATTTTTGACCTGCCTAAAATATTCAACATTTTTTAGTTTACTAAAATATTAAAGAGCTCACTTGGTCTGCCTGAATTCTTAAAAATCAGGAAGAGGAACACCATATATGCTAAACATGTTCTGATGGGCAGCGAACCAAAGAGTATACATTATAAAGCCCTTGCCCTCATGGAGTTAATGTTCCAGCAAATGGACAAGTAAGGAAACCCCCAAATAAGCAAAACTGAGAGGTTAGAAAGTAGTAAGTGCTAAGGGGCAAACAAACTAGGGAAAGGGACAAGAAATGCTGGGAAGGGGGCGGGTTGGAATCTTAGAAAGAGGTGTCACCAAGAAGGTAATTCTGTGGCTTGGGAGGGTGGGAGGGAGCCAGGGGAGGCCATGCAGTTCCAGGAGTTCTGCGGGGCTCTGCATTTGCAAACTAAGGCACAGGAAGAGGATAAAGAAGGGCACAGAAAGTTTCTTCTTGGGGGGAGCACTTCAGGAAGAGGTGAGCTGCTTGTCTGGGGGCAGGTGAGACGCTGTGCCACTGAGCCCCTACAGCTCTGCCTGCAAGACAGTAAAGTCCAGCATTCTGGCTCAGGCTCAGGACAGAGGCAGCACTCTCCCTGCCAGGATGCTGTAGAACGTCCTGACGCACCTGCACTGAGCACACACCTGTTCTCCTTCTGAAGCAAGCAGTGGTACAATGAGAAGTAGCCTGTGCAGAAACAAAACCATAACACGAATGCCGAACCAGTATGTGAGCTATCAACACCATGATATAAACCATGTTCTCTGAGCCCCAAATCGGGAAAGATGGCCCGGGAGGTTATAAAGATAAGTAAACACAGAACTTCCAAAGAAAATCCAGCCTAAAACACAGAGAGGATATCAGGGACCCAGAAACTTCTCAACAAAAATGCTGGGTCCTCCAAACATGCAGTCAGTCAGTCGGCCTGCCTTCTGGGCACTCTGCCTATGTAGCACTACCTAGAAGCTGGTGGCATAGAACATTCTGCCTGAGACAGCAAAGAGAAACAGGTAAGAAGGAGATGGAGCAGGGCCTGGCAAACATCATGTGCTGCTCCAACGAGCCGGAGGGAAATAATTTGACTCTTATTCTCTCCTCTGATTTTCCTCTCCTCCCACTTACCAGCTCATTAAGAAGCTTGCCTTCTTGTTGCCACATGGTCTGCCCTGCTGGATTTCCTGCCTCTCTCACTGGGATCACACAGTCCATGGGGACGGAGGCTGCCTCACAGGCCCTTGTCATCGTGGTGGGGGCGGGGGTGGGACCCGGAGGGTCCTCAGCTCACTCTCCACACCAACCGCTACCCTTCCAAGTCTTTACCCCTGTTTTCTGGGAGAAGTCAGCCAAGGGCAAAGTCAGGGGAGGGACGTACCAAACAGTAAAGTGGTCCTTAAATGATCAGCACGTAAATGAAGAGTTGGCTCAGATTTGAATGAGGGGTTGGACTTTTTAAAAATCTTGGAAATGTGCCCCTATCTTTAAAACTTTTAAACAAATTAACCACCTTTCAGAAATTATTCTAAGATGTTATAATTATTCGTTTATTTTACCTAACATTATTACTATTACTAATTACTAATTACTAATACCTAACAGTATTACTATTGTCTCCATTTTACAGATGAAGAAACTGAGTCACAGAAAAGTATGAGACTTGTTCGAGGTCACACATCCAGGCCTTATCTTCTATGCCAGGGATCAGCAAACTTTTTCTGTAAAGAGCCACATAGTAGATATTTTAGGTTTGCAGGCCACAGGGCCTCCTGATAAACCTACTCCATTCTGCCATTATAGCATGAAAGCATGGAAGCAGCCATAGAGTCCATACAATATACCTCAATGAATGGGTGTGGCTGTATTCCAATAAAACTTTATTTATAAAAACAGGCAGTGGGGTGGATCTGGCCTTCAGGCTGGGGTTTGCTGCTCAAAGTACGTTGTCTCACTTTGTGTCCTGCAAAATGTGATCAGTCTCAAATGGTCTTCAAGGAGAATCAGGCTCAATATGTTACTTTGTGTTTTTGAAAGCAAGAAACCAATGAATTGACTTTCTTAAAATCTGATGCCCAAACTGAGGGATCAAATTGGTCATGCATAGTTTCTTATGCAATTTAGTGATATAATACAACATGTCCAACAAGAAGCCACAGAATTTTAAAAGTAAAATTAATCACCCTAACTTGAATTTTCAACTGCAGGTGGGGATTGTTTTCCTCTAGGGTGTGAGCCTGGCACTGCCTGCCAGTGAGACTATGCCCAAGGCAATGTTAAACCCAGGAGATGCGTTCAGGGCTCAGAACCGAGGTCTATTCTGAAAAATGCTGCAGGGCCAGTGCCTGGGCTCTGTGGTCTTTCCCCAATTCCTGGCAGAGGCACACCCACAGGGAATCAGACTGGAGGGGACTGTGTGCGGCTCGAATCAGGCCAGGCTTCTGGCACACTCTTCCCCAGGGCCCCAGGCAGGAGTGCAGCCTGACCCCACCTGCTGCTGGGGATAAAAGACCACAGGCTGCACTTGTCTTCTGTAAGCTGTGATGGCAGAGGCTGCCAAGGTTTTGCTTTCACACTTTATTTCCACCCCATCGGAATAGCTCAAAGGAATCCATAAGTTTCAGATCCTTTATTCTGCATGGCAAGTACATTTGTAATGTACATTCAGTACATTTGTAAGGACACAATTAGCATACCGTGTGAATTCAAGAGCATGGTCCTGAGTCCTATCCATGCATAGGAGCGCCCGAACAGCTGCACACTGACCTCCTGGAATGGTAGGAACTGTGCAGCAGAGTGATATCAATGCCCCCACATCCCATCTGGCAGATGTGCGCACACCCCGCCTCCTGCGGGCAGCCCTGGCCTCCTCAGCAGCATAAGGAGACAGAGCATGACACCCCGACAGAATTAATGGCAGGAGAGTCTGTCTGGGAGGAGTGGGGTGGAGGGGGTCTTGGAGACAGGCATGGGTCAGAGGCAGCGTCACAGAAGTTCATGCCCCTCTGGCCTTGCTCAGGCTGCCAGGCTGCCCAGAAGACCTGATTCCAAGGAACCAGCCCCGGGTGCTGTGCCACTGTCATAACCTGCTACAAAGACGGGACCAGGAGTGCAGGTGCTCACAGGAGAGAGCTGAGGCAGCTGATGGAAGATGGAAGACGAAGGGGCAGAGGCCAGCAAGGCCCCACCCGGTCAGACCCAGGCGGCCTGAGGGGGTGCCCAAGGCCACAGCAGCTTCCCTCCTGCTTACGGTCAGCCTGGGTGGATATATACGCAAACAAAGGCACTGGACAGACTGGCAATAATGGTGCAGTCTGCTCATCATAGATGAAGTGAAAAGGCAGAGTCCTGGTGGCTACGGTCTCGGTGCTGGGCCCATCTGTGATTCAGTGTGGATGGCACACAGGGGAAGACCCGCAAGCAGTTCTGGCCCAGTTCTCGGGGCAGGCCAGTCTTCCAGGATCAGTGCTCCGCCAGGCCCACTGCCAGGCCCACGGGAGGGCATGAGGAGCTGCAGCCCCTCCCATACAGTCTTCACCAAAGACCTAAGAACCGTCATTACTGTAATTCATTCAGCAGGATTAACTGGCCACCTAAGACAGCCCACAGTTCTAGGAACTGCTAATACGTTAGAAACAAAATAGACAAAAATTGTCACACTCCCTGCGAGAGCACATATTTTAGAAGGGGAGAGAAACATACATAATCATTACACATATGTAGCACACTGAAGCCAGGACATACTGGGGAAGAAATACACCAGGAAGAGGACAGGAAGTGTCAGTGGGGCTGGAGATGGTTTGCAATTTTAAATTCAGTCCGGTTCTGGGGGAAGTGCCCCTGGCAGTGAGGACACGGGCAATGTCCGGGTGAGGTCCCAGGCCTTCAAGTATTCCTCTGTTCACACTCAGATCAGTGTCTTTATAATGGCAAAAAGAAGAGTGAGAAGCGGCGGGGAGGGGAGGAGCAGGGAACAAGTTTGGGGAACTGCTAATTGATGACATATGAGGGACTTTTTTGATGGCCAGTTCTGGGATCGTGCTCAGGCACACAGCCCTGCGGGGCAGGAGGAGGCTCTTTGTATATCAGCAGGGGCTGTCAGCTTGTGAGCCCAAGTACCGGCACTCCAGAGGCTCAAGGAAACAGAGATCCAGGCACAGAGCATGCAGAGAGGAAGAAACTGTCCTCCAGTCATCTGGGATAGGCATCTTCCTGTGCTCAAGAGAAAAGCTGACGAGTTCTTTTCAGATTTGGGTCCAAAGTCAACAACAGATGCTATAAGGATTCAGAATGGCTGGCTCTTCACATGAGGCTCAGAAGCAGCCAATTGGTGGCACAGCCTCCACTGGACGCATAGTCACTGGGTGCTCCCTTTATGACACACTGCACAGGGAGTGTGTGACCAGAGACCCTCGCCAGGGAGTCACATTCACTTCACACGCAGCATGTTTGTTGCTGGGAACCGGGGTGAGAACACACACGCACACCCCCCC